>CM065659.1:12706298-12767449 GCA_033220385.1 Triplophysa yarkandensis
CAAATCCTCAAATGTATTCCAAAGATTCAAATATTCAAAAAGGTTCCAATTGACTTTATGACATCACGGCTCATGAATGGGGAGCCATGGCGCGTCCTCCTCCAGCGCATTCCCGGGCGCGCCGTGCGCTCGTCGGTCGGATGGAGGAGAGGAGACCGGGTTGAGATGTCTCAGGTATCCGGCAGCAAGACCTCCTGTGGGGGTTTCCTCTTCAAAACCAGCTCTGTGCGCTCGATACTGTGGGAGAACTCTCCGTGGTCCTAAAGTCCGCCCCGAAAACCTACGTGCGGTGCGCTGTGTGGCTTTAGGAACACCTTCAGTTAAAGGAATAGCTCGACTGATGCTCATCCTGGTTCTGCTCAGGATGTGTGGAATACCGTAGGAATTGTTTTGGATGCACATCACTGAGCTGTGTCTATAACAGGGGGTTGCAAACTTTACTGTGCCAGGGACCCCCAAGTATGATGGACCCTTGATGATGACCCCCTTTGTAAAATACATATTCAACCATATACATGGAACATTATTTTTCAGTAAGAACATTTAAACTGTGGTAGATAAATAGTAAGAGAATATGATAAGATATATAAAATATAATGTTAAGTAGTTGTTTATAATATGATTTGATGAAAACATTTTTTTTTCCTTTACAAAACATACGGCCTACGTGTGGAACATGTTCAAATATTTTTTAGATTTATAAGAAAACTAATGTGTACATTTGCAATTTAAAGATTTTCCGGAGACCCCTTTGAGCTTTTTGGAGGGCCCCTAGGGGTCCCAGGACCCCGGTTTGAAAACTCCTGGTCAATAACAATATACATACAGTAGATGTTGAGGTGTGTCTATTTAAATCACTATTAATGCCTTAATAAAACTTATGAGGGGATATTTCACAAACTCTAAGACAAATCCAGTTATATGTAATTATACAATCCTATAGACAGCTTTAAAGCAAAAACATAATCAAACATTGATGGGTAAAATACAATGACTTTTAAACTGCCCATTAAATACAGTCATACAACAAAATATTCTTAAAAATTCATATGAATTAAATTAGGTAAAATTTAAAGGTATACGTTGAATAAGCAGGCCAGACATATGCGCTAGAAGGAATACATACAGTGGATCTTATAATATACATAAATCTTAGTCATTGTTGATTTAAATAAAAAAAAATGAAATAGTAAAAGACACTTTCAATTAATATTAATATGATATTTGCATTAATGCATTGAGTTGTTTCAAATCTGTATACACTTCTTTATTCCGATGAATACAGGGAAAGATATTTGAATGAATGTAACCAATAGTCTGTAACTAGTAATTAAAAATGACTCTACAATTTTTGTGGTTCTTTTGAACACAAAATAACATATTTTTACGAATATTGTACAACAAAAATGTTAATTGTCTAGAACTTTAGTTATGTCTACTTTGGTAGTCAATGGGGTCCAAGAACGTTTTGGTTACAAGCATTGGTCAGAAGATGTATCTATGTGTTTATCAGAAAAAAAATATACAGCTTTAAAACAACTAGACAGAACTCGTGACATAATTTTCATTTCTGTGTGAACTTACACTATGCAGTAGTCAATCATCCCACTGCATAGCAAATGGGGGATGTCTTGCTCATGTACAGTCTCTGACAGTGTCTATAGAATGAAAGTAAAATAGAATACGGTTAAGTGAAATGAGTAAATGTATACAGACACGCATTATTCTCATTGAACCATATTCACGTTTGAATGTATGCAAACATGGTTTATACTTATCAATATAAATCAATATCAATATCGATCAATATCTAAGCAAAGTGGGGAAGATCTTTCAAGTTCATTTTATATACTTTTATGGGTTCGATTCACTTTTAGAAAATTACAAAATAGGATCACGACGCTTTGAGTTCCACGGAGAAAAGTTAGTCATACAGGCCGTGGACAGCATAAGCATGTGTAAATAGAAACCGAATTTGCATGATCAATTTCTGTTGAACTATTCCTTTAATCTTGGAGATGAAATGCATGTATATGTGTGCAAATGTTATTAGTGAGCTCTGAAAAGAGACAGCCTTGAGACCCAGGTGTGTGCTTTAGTGTGTGTGTCTAAAAGAGAGGGAGAGAGAGTCTTTTCCAAAACACTTTGCTGTCCTGTCCAGGGTGAGTCTCTCCGCTATGTGAGTTGCATAACAATGAGGAGGTTCACAGCAGAAGAAAAGCCCACTCAGAACACAAACACACACAAACACACTCGCTTTCTCTGGTTTCGCCTGTTTCTTTACCTCTCTCTCTCATCCATAAAACCACACACATTCTCTGTGTGTATTTCACCACCTCTCTCCCTGCCCAAGGGAGTGAGTTCTCTCTTGCAGTTACTGTCCACGTGTTTTTATAACTTCCAGTATTTGCTGCCCACTCCGCTGATGTCATACAGCTCAATCTCTTGTAACGCTGATTCTGAACTATATATCTACAGCAATATATCTACACACCACACACCATAAAAACCTGATTCAAGTCACTGGGCTGGACAGAGGTTTATATCTGCTAGGCTGGTCAACCGACAATTCTATTTTTGGGTATAAATTGAATTAATATAAAAAATAACACTACTATTAAGGATTAGATTAAAACAGTATTTAATATAGGATGTGGTCTATTTAAATCACTATTAATGCCTTAATGGAACATATGATGTGATATTTCACAAACCAGTTATATGTAATTATACAATCCTAAAGACAGCTTTAAAGCAACAACATAATCAAACATTGATGGGCAAAATACAATAACATTCCAAAGACTGCCCATTTAATACACTCATACAACAAAATATTCTTAAAAATGAAGGTATAAGATGTATAAGCAGGCCAGATACATGCGCTAGAAGGAATACATACAGTGGATCTTAAAATATACTTAAAACCGTTAAAGTCGTTGTCGATTTTTTTTAAATAATAAAAGACACCTTCAATTAATATTAATATGATATTTCTATTAACGCTGTTGGTTTTTTTTTATCACAAAATAAGATGTTTTGATGAAAATTTTACAACAGAAAAGTTAATTTTGTCTAGAACTTTAATTTTGTCTACTATGGTAGTCAACGGGGTCCAAGAACCTTTTGGTTACAAGCATTGGTAAGAAGATGTTTCTATGTGTTTATCAGAACAAACAAATATACAGCTTTAAAACAACTAGCAAAAGTCATGACATCATTTTCATTTCTGTGTGAACTATAAATGTAAATGTAAATGTAATAGTTTGTAAATTCTACAACCTAAAATTATTATAATGAGACTGACTTTCTATTTTATAGAAAAAATCATTTAGCTAATGTTTTACATCAAGCAATTATTGTCTCAATATAATTTATAGTGTATTTACTGTTCAGTTCTTTTTAAGTTGACACAGCTACCCAGTACCTGCGATGCATAACATTATGAACACGTTTCACAACTACATTATTTAAATCTAGTTTTTATTTATTTGAAAAATAATATATATAATACAATGTCATATATTTCAGGTGAGATTAAAGTCACCAAATATTTTTCTGAGACATTTCAATCTTATCCAACCAAATCATCTAAAGTTGCACAATTCTAAAAACAACGTAAATATAATAATCCCATAAAAGAGAACGTAGACATTTGGGACAACACTGCACAGACTCTTTCGATTGGGACAAAATCTCCACACCATCAAGTTTTCCAGCCCATCTGTGAAATGAGTCTGCCTGTCTGTCAGAATGTCTGGGTGTACCACTACATTCATCGTAATTGTAGCGGAAATTAGAGTGGAAAGGGGAATGTCATGAGAGGTTTTATCCGCTATTTTAAGCTTCTCCTCAAATAGACAGAACTCATTTTTCAACAGTGAGTTTTTTCCAGAACTCTTAAGGGTCTTTTGTCATTAAAACAGGTTTGTAGTAAAATACACACAGCTGTTAAGGGATTATTACAGCGCACTGAACTCTGTCTAATTGTCAAGGCTTATGTTTAAAAAACCTAGTACCAAACAGGACCCTCGCAATATTCCAACACAGTGCACAGTATGCAAATTTTCCACACGCATGAGATGTCCAGATGACCTACAGTACTACATTCTCCTAAATGTGCAGTATGGAGCACACTTAGAGGAATATTCCAAACCATTCCCACAATGCAATTCGTTCGACCTACTATTTCAAGCATGATGAATGAACCAGAACTCATTTTGATTGGGATTTTTACCATGGCCCTGTGTCTGCCAGAAGTTAAGATGTTTCGGATTAGAAATGCAAAATGACCCGATTTGTTTATGCAAAATACAGAGGTCAGGCAGGCAACCGAGCATAGCGCCCTTTGAAATACGTCCCACGTTGCATCCTGTTTTACATACCATTTATAGAACACAGTAAGCAGTAACCGACGTTAGTATTCCATTCTCTCACTCACTCCTGTTTACCTGCAGAGTGTGTTTGTGTGAGCTGATCAAAGTCACTTTGATGTGTGTGTTACGCGGTAGCATGTGGGCTACTGAAGTGGAATGTGTCATCATTTGAGACCATCCCATCACTGCAAGTCTTTTCTAGAGTGCCTTCCTCTTGCTTCATGCACACTACCTGACTTTTCATTTATCATGTGTGCAGTAGCACGTTTAGAAATATTGGCTTAGTAAAAATCACAAAAATAAACAGTTATATTAACTTATTTAAATCTTTAAAATATTAAATATACTGTTTTCAGTGGAAAATACAAACAAAATCGATAAAATATAGGAGTTTATTTATCTAAATTTTAATTTTTTTAAGTTTTTGTAAGGAAACTAATAAGAATTTTTTAAAGAAATATATATTTTTAATATATACCTAATAATTTATTTGAATTCTAATAGAAATAGTCAGATAACAGTTTGTACCTACATGTACACAAACTTGAAACAACGCATTTAATTAATTTCAAAGCTTTAAAATGTACTTTATTTTTTGTTTAAATTGTTTCACATAATATTTTTTTTTCAGAATAAGAAGCATTCCATTCCATTACCATTTTGTTTTTCTGAATCAACTGCGTTTTAAAAATAAATTACAAAAATATTTGCTTTAGCAATTTTTTGATATCAAGATGTAAGAAAATGATAAGTCTTAATTGAGAAATAATAAAATATTCATAATTAATCGTATCCCTCCTATAGACACACATGCACAGACTCAATGTCCGCTGAGAATTAAACACAGAAGAGAAGTAACAAAGGTAATTATCTTATTCTGGTTATGTGGGTTAATAAGAGCTTTTTCTGAGGGCCACAAGATTAATGTGAGTCTATATTAAACCCCTCAGCTCCTGCCAAATTTGAGTTGAGTGTCCAGAATTTTGTGGGCCAGGGGTAGGACTGCACACACAACGTTAATGTCATTTCAACATTTGTGAATGTGTCACAAAGAAGGATGTTTTCCTGTAAAACATAAAATAAGAGACGTCTCAAACATAGATTTTTCAATTTAATCTATATAGAAGATTTCATTTCAGTGATTTTTTGTCATGTTCTTATAAAAAGCTAAAAATACAGACAAGTCATTTAGAAAAAGATAATGTATTATGAGCCATGGGTAATACAGGAGCCCCTGAATACACTCTTTGAAGTATGAAAACTGTCAGTATTCATGCTGACTTTTTGACAACAGTAACATCACACAAACATATATTACGCATTTGTTATACTTTTATATCTAATGGCTCCTCCAAAGTCACCAGACTGGAGATAAGGTGTTCGTAAACACTTCATTGTTGCTTGTCTGTATTGTTAGATAGGGAATCAATCAATATGTGAAAAATGAAATCTCAGGTTTGTATAGATTTGTTCTTGGTTATTTTTGCAATCTTGCATAATTTACGGCTGAATGTCGCAGATGGTGTTTAGACAGCCACCATGTATGTATAACAACTACGTGCGGAAAACCTCATGCCGAGCTCCTGAATATTGGCTGCTTAAAGCGCTGCGTTTAGAAATGAAGCCACAAGCTGTGAGATGAGTTTCAGAATAGGCTCCCGGTGTATTGACACCAAGAACGGCGTATCGATTCGAGTCACGATAGCGGACAAAGAATTCAAAGTTTCGACGTGTTGTCTGGATGAGTAAATGGACTGCGATTCTTTTCATTTCCAAGAACACACACACACACAAACACACTGATCAGCTGGTGCGGACTCGGTTGGCTGGTTTAGCAGACTGTTTTTCTTCCAGATGAGTCTTTACCAGCTATGCCCAGTGTGTGCACATGTGCGCTTGTTTTGGCACGGCCTTTAGTTTAACAGCACTCCTGTGCATGAGCCACAGGCTTGGCTCTGTTTGATCATCATAGCCCTGATAGATGAAAGGTTTAACCTCGGTAATGGTATCTGGTTAACAGCAGGGTGACACTGAATGAACAAGCCCTCCCTTCAGACCGACACACACTCACTGACCCAGAACGGAGAGTAGGGACAGCACCAGGTAAGAGTTTGGGACCAAGCCAAGACAGCAACACAAGCACAAACCAAATGTGAAGATTATCGCATTAATCCACGCTAGAACACACTGCGCGCCGACACGGTTGACAGTGGTATATTGCGTGAAACATGGCTTACCTAACGCAGAACGTTAGCAGTGAAAGGCCTCCAGCTTTGAGATGAAATATGGACCGGTACATCACAGAGACCTAATTTCGATTGTCACATCCTCAAGGTACTAATGAATGCCAGCTCTGTCATTGCTCTCTCGCAACAGCTGTCATGGCAATCCATAAAAACAATACATTATCCTGTTCAGTCAAGGGAAGACGGTATAACTCTGTAGTGTCGCATGCTTGAGTTCGGTATAAAAATCCCATATGGAAAGGTGAGCTATTTTAAAATCAGCATTAGCAGAAATCTCCCGGGAAAGGTGGAGAATCAATCATTCAAGAATCCATAATACTACCTGCCCTGTTGATACACGGCATTTGAAACACAAACACCTGTTCCTGATGAGAAGTCAAATAAACTGTAAGAATTTATCCATCTGATAATGAAAAATACAGGAATTTATGGAAATGCACTGATATTAATTTCTCCTCTTATACAGATTTTTTTGAGTGATATCTGCAATATTTTTACTTTCTAAATGTATTCATTAATTTAATGACTAATATTTAACATCAAATTGCTGACATTTTTAAACATTTGAATTACTGGGGGCACACATTTATTTCATTCTTCTGTTTTGATTGACAGATATATCAGCCCTGATCTTGTTTTTTTTAAACATTTTGAAGAATTGTTTATTATTTATATCTATATTGTAATTGCGATCATATCCTCGATAAACACATTTAACATTGAAGTTTTTAAATGTTTTATAACTTTCTGTAAAGAAACGGCACGATAAATCCCAAACTAATTAACCTTATTTTAATGACATGTAATTGTGGATGTTATTTCTATCCAAAATAAATATCTGAAAGACATAATAACATCACAAATTCTGATGAACAACAGTTTTTAGTACCCAAACATACTGCTGAAAACTAAAAAACGAAAACATGTGGACATCTGTAATTGAGATTTTTGACGATTATGTGAATATTTTAATTGTAATTGTAATCCTGATTAGTTTTCTATTTGAAATACATAGGTATTGTGTGCAATGCTTAAATGGATCCTATTCTACTCAATTAATCCCTTTAAAAAAATTACGCTGTCAGGTTCTTCAGTTACAAATACTACTTTAACTTATTTTGTCACCTCAGAAAGCACCATTTTGAGTAGTGTGACCAATTTTTTGCTTTTAAGACCTGTTAATTTTGAGACTGTACAATCTTTGTACATTTATTTCATTTGCATGCTAAATTTGTGTACATAACATATTTCTGAAGATTATTGTAAATACAGGAAAGTACTGAATAACTTCAAAATAAATGGTGAGGTTTGCATGAATAATCGATGAGTTACAGACTCAAAATGAAAAACAACATACCCCTAAACGTGAGCAGTATGACAAATAAATATAACTGTACAGTCGTATATATTGGAATCCTAAACATTGCTTTTGTCATTATATCACTAATAATAGTATTTAAATAACAATTTGTGAGCATTGAAACCCAAGTAGGCGAGAGAAAGGTACCAAGGATGAAGTGTTTAATGTGTAATTGGGGCCAGTTGATTATATTAGCATCTATCAACACCAAAGCCCAAATTTAATGCACAACATATGGAACGTTTACCATGAGCACTTCACAAGCACTTCACACCAGTGAGGAGACAGGAAGAGTAAAAGAGAGAGAATGAGAGACCTTGGAGAATCTGCCTAATGGGATGTTTCTTTCAACACTGAACAACAAGTAGGCCAACGCTGCTTAGATTTGATCATGTCTTTGCCAAAAACAACTTACAGTATGCAGAATTATTTTCATATACTTAAAGCTGAATGAAGATGCTAGTTTAGTTTTTTCAACACATGGTGGTCAATCCTCAAAATCCAAATTTTTAATGGTTAACATTAAAGTTCATACAAATAACCTGTTAAAATGAAATGTGGTTAGTTTTCCCCGAAACACGCATTCAAGCATATGAAGATTTCTTGTCAAAAACTGAAAATATTATCAAAAATGTGTTGCCTTGGTGACATTTATTAATAAACTACCACTGTATGAAGAAGTTTTTTCCCTACTCATCTTTAAAAAAAAAATTTCAGTTGACTGATGCCATGAGGTTAATTAAGTTACATTTGGTTATATTTGTGCATTGAAATAAACCAGTATAAGAGATCAAATCTGTTGTTTAAATTGCATAATTTTATGACCATTTACCCTCAAGTGATTAAAAATAAAAAAAATTTACAGCTGTGTTTTTAAGGTCCTCTTCCCTATGTGAAATGAGCAGCAAAATTTACTTTTATAACACGGGCTGCGGGTTTGCCTTTGGGTCCAATATAGTTTTTAATGATGCATCCTTCAACAGCAGCCTTTGTTGCAAAGGTTGAGATCATTCGGTGGGATATGCAGTTGTAGCAATACAAACAGCCAAGAAGAAAATAAATTGTATTAAAGTTATGTAGCTTGTAAGTTTTGTCAAGATACCATATTGTTTCTTATATGTACGCGGCATAAACATTTATGTGATTATCTGTTTGTCTTACTCCACTCTAAAAGGTGGACTCTATTTGACGTGTAACAATTACACTTTAAAAAATTTTGTTAATTTAAAAGATTTGAAATTAAGATAGTATTCAGATTATATTTTGTGTATGTGGAAGTAAAAAAAATTGGGAAATCTCATTAAATGAAAAATTTCCATTAGAGTTCACAAATAAATTTTATATATATAATACATATATTTGTTTAATAAATACTTGGTTATTTTTCATTACATAAGCTAAAAAATATTTTTCATCTTAGAGGAGTTAACTGTTGGATTTTTTACTCAATTATTTTTATAATTTCTACTGAAAACTTCCAAAATCTGTTAAATGTTTTAAAAGATTTTATTATAAAGTGTTTCCTTTTGTGATATTGACTAAGCTATGTGAAACTTATTTAACATTTTATTTTTTAGAAGTTTCAACCAATTTTCTTTCTTTAAGTTGGTATATTTTCACAACACAACAAGCTCTTTTATCTAAAGATCATGAAAATGTTATTCCCCCGACGTATTTCCCCTTTTGATGTAATATTTTTAACACGTATCATATTTTTCAGATAATGTGCAGATCAACATTGCACTTAAACACTAAAAAGTTCTTGTTTCCTCGCTAAAGTTTGAGATATAGCCGACAACATGACGCAAATTTCTCCATGTATTCTACTGTAAAAAGAGAGCTCATAACATTTTTCAGGGACTGCAGGTAGAATCTGCAGTGTCTGATAATATACAGCCTATAATAAACACAGAAACCATCCCTGGAAAACAGGTGCTGGAGATGGATGACCTCCTGATCCATGCCCTTGGTTACTGCTTCATAACTCCTTCCCGGGCCCAGATTCGGGCAATAACTCGTATCTGGATTCATTCAGAAAGTTCATTGGCCACATTTCACTCCAAAACATTAAAACAGGCACTCTGTCAATGAGCAGGAGAGTAACGTTGCTATAGCTACTCTTCTGTCAAAGTCCACCACTCTTCACGCTATCAAAAATAGAACTGTGCATTCTCATTTACCAGCGATAAATCGGCATCTGCACACACTCACAGATTTATTTCGCAACCCCTCTTTTTCTATCAAATCTCAAGGCTGACTATATTATTCTTCAAAATAGTCTTTTTGCGGTACAAATAAGGCCACTGTTAACCTTACCGGATTTTAAAGGGCACAAACAGCTTTCAGACGGAGGTACTTCTCTCGTATATAGAAGTCAATATATGCAGGGAGATGGATGTTGAAATTGCCCGTGACTGTGTTTGTGTCCGTGCGGTCGTAAGGACCCGAGACCTTGAATGACAGAAACGAGTGAGAGGAGGTGAAACAGGTGAAAAATGTGCACACATCCATTCTGCCTTTACCATCAAGCATAAATACACTCTGAGAGCGATCAACCTTCACCTTAAACAAGCATAACAACAGCGTGACTAATAATAGTGCTAATGATAAGAAGGAAACGACACAGAATGGGAGGATTTTATTAAAGGTTTTTTTCGGTTCTCTCTATCTTTATCTATTTCTCTGGTCCTGGCTCAGTGAATTTCCACCATATGGCCTGGCTCATGTACTTAAATATGTGAATGCTAAAACAATAAAATCAACAGCTGCTCGGAAGAAAAACAGATCCTGAGGAGAAAAATAACAGAATGACAAGCGAACAAGAACTGAAGACACCAATCAAAGATTTAAATCTAGCTTACACCGCCTTATACTGTACGCATACTTAAAAAAAGTTGACAAACATATTTGACATTTTTTAAACATTTTGGACCTTCACTTAACACAGAAGCCAATAATTGAGATCAGAGTAACACTTTTGACAGTGAATTAATCCAAGTTTGTAATTTTAACATTATCAAAAAAGACCATACATACATGCTAAAATTATGCAAATAATGTACTCTGAATAAACTGTAAAGATAGGGCACAATAAACCATATAAGTATTAAGGAATTTTCAAAAAAAGATGTTTACTTGCACTTTGCACAGCATTTAATAACATTGGAGCATGAACATAAATGACTATTGTAAGTCGCTTTGGATAAAAGCGTCTGCTAAATGCCTAAATGTAAATGTAAATGATATATAGATTTTTTTACAGTATGGGACAACCATTCCATTTTAAGATAGGTTTACCTAAAGCTTGAGAGTTGACATTCATTTTTACTAAAGGAAAAAAGGGTTTCTTTTAGAAAACCACCCCAAATCTTGTCTTGTCTTGATCTATTATTCTTATTTCAGGAAACTATACTTTTCTTTTTCTTTAATAATTCTTTTTCATTTTTTTAATTAGAACGAGTAGAATGAGCAACAAGTCCGAAAATAAAACTTTTGTGATATTAATCCTCTTTTTACTTTAAAAACTTTACTAATGATTAATATTGATGAATATGAAAAAAAGGAAATCCCATGTCCATAAATAAGCACCCGCAAATATAGAATGACCCACCTGACAGTTTGCGTATGCAGAGCAAAAGCTGAAAACATTGCATTTTGAGATAAAGCAATTTGCCTAATGCATTATTATATACTGTACACATTCTTAATATAGGATGCATATGGAAGTATACCATTCTGAACAACTGATTTACATACGGTTATGCATTTTAAACAAGCTTTCATTCAAAGTGACATTGCACTCAAGGTATATGTTTTATATGTAAAGAACACAAAAAAAATTCACATCAATCTCTATCGAAATTAGTTTCAATATGTAAAAGGTAATGCATCTAAGCATCCTCAAGCACCGGCCCAGCTGCTCACTGTTGTCATGGCGATCTTTATCACCACACAAACACCTACATAAACTATAACAGCAACGGTTGTAGATTTATAGAATGTCTCTCTTTGTTGAATCAAATGAGTATTACCAAAAATGAACCTACACTGCAAAAAAAGTTTGATGTGGCTTATTAATAATCACAAAAATAACAGGTATGGTACTTAATAAAATCTTTATAAAATAAAAACATTATAATAAATGAGGAAAAATCCTACAGTTGATTTCTCTAAAATGTGCAAGTTTTTTAAAGGTTTATGTAGTGAAAAAACTTATATATGTAACAAATATATATGTAATAGACAGTAATATTATTGGCAAATTCTACTAGAAACATTTTTGTTTTTCAGATTCACTTAAATTTTTACAGACACACAAAATTTACACAGTATTTCTTAATTTCAAACATTAGCATTTACACAGCAACATTTTTTAATGAGATTTAGTTTAGTTTTTTTGTAGTCAAACAATAGTAGCCACTAATTATTACTTTGCAATACCACGACTGAGGTGAGTCCCTTGAGCAAGGCACCGTCCCCCCCACTGCTCCCCGGGCACCGCGGCATGGCTGCCCACTGCTCCGGGTGTGTGTTCACAGTGTGTGTGTGTTCACTTACTGGATGGGTTAAATGCAGAGCACAAATTCCAAGTATGGAATACCATACTTGGTAATACGTCACTTCACTTCACTACAGTGTGTGCCTTGACCTTCACATTTTCTACACTAACCATAACTCAATGAAGTGTAATAAAGGTATACAGTAGGACTCAATCTGCCAAGAATCAAACCACACTTTTACTATAAGGGAATCCGTATGTTGTTTACATCATAATGACATATGGGAAATGATGCATATAGCATTGATATTTCACACAATAAACCAAAAATCCATATTATATGCACACGTTTAGTAATTAACTACCGGTGCTTAGTGTTTCTCTCTCTCTCACGTATACAGGCTGCTAATTAAAAAATAATTAAGAGGTGGGGGGAAAAAATCAAACATTGTTTGCGATCAAGTGCCGCATAACGGGGGTGGGCATAATTATGGTTAGGCAGTCGAGAGGGTCGTGTCATCTCCACGGCTACCTCTCAACATCGATTAAACGCGTGCCTTATCGGTGACACAAGCGAAGCAATCCACTTCACAATCAAAGAAAGACAAGGGACGGACACGCGCTGGATGGAGCGTCTCAGCGGACCGCCAATTACGGGCAATTACTCTGAGAGAGTGTGAAAGAAAGAGCGGAGCGCAGGAGGTGGTTACATTAACTCCTGTACGCTCGCCGGAACGTACAGTCGCCGTAGTTACCGGTCTATTCTGGGATGTGAGCCCAGCTGACTGCACATTTATCTCGACTCTCATCTGTGAGCCATATAGGCCTGTGTAGGTGGGAAGTTCTGAAGCTTGGACGAGAAACAGCTCTGATGAAAAGTTTCCACAGGAGCAGAACAGGAAGTAACGGTATACCGTGCCGAGATCCCCGGCAGTCTTAAACTGCATCATGCATTGTGTAATATTTTTCCTTATCCCAAATTATATCACGCTAGCTTGATTTCAGGTACGGAGAGGAAGATCCGGGGAGCGAAAGCGAGAGAGCGAATTAAACAGGGTAAGAGTGAGGGAGGACGCCTAAGATTAATGACACACATCTACATTTAAATTATGTCTGATTCCTCATTAACTCCCTAAGTTCACATCGCCTCCCTCCACCCCCTCGTACGTACCCTTTGGAGGAGTGGAGCGGTTATGCCGAGAATATATCAGCCCCAATGATAATATGACCCCTGATATGGGCATATAACCAATGACAGCTAATTAGGAGGAAATTCACCCTGAACACACACACGCACACAACCGGCAGATGTCTGACTGCTAGAAACCATCTGACGGAAGATGCAGAGAGTACCGTCGTACAACCCAGTGTGGTGTTCATAGTAGAGATGTTAAAGTTATCCAGCTGGGCTTGTAAAATGAATAAAAAAGTACTGCGGTTTAAAAACCAGGATGGTTGATTCATGAAATCTCATAAAATTTTATTGCTTTCTCATAGGTCAGTAGAAATGATGGAGTTAATTTTAAGTTATATTTAACCTTTGTGATAAAAAAACGTGACAGTTGAAAGATACAAATGCTCAAGTATCTGTGAGGCCCCAAAAGATGGTTCTTCTATGGCATCACTTTTAAAAGTGAACAATATAGAACTGCAGACAAATAGCTCTAGTGTTTTGTTTTATGGATATGCTGACAGATGTAATGGATGATAAATCAATGCTAGCATTTTTTATTTTTTATTTCACAGATTGTGTAAAAATTACAATATGTGACACTGCCTTTGAATACCAGGCTAAAGACGAAAATCTAATTCTGAGAATTCAAGCATGCATATAAATGTGATTTTCTCTATTAATTTAGCTGTAATTTCAATCTTTGACAAGGTCTTACTCAGTCAATATTTACAATATCAATGTCATATTCTCACAGAATGTTCTTTATATTGTGTAGAGTAATTGTACTTAAAAAAGTAAAAAACCTTAAAAAGGAATTTAGCTGGGTTTCCACAGAGGCAGGGTCACATTTATAAGCATCACAATTCAGGAAAGGTTTGATTACTCTTGTTGTTCAAGCTCCAACATTGTTATCCTTTATCCATGCACTGAAAAAATGAAAGAAAAAAGGAAAATACTTGTTATTCTTTTGCCAGGAAATCATCTGTTAGTTTCACTGACATTTCTGTTTCACTGCATTTTTCAATAATAAGGTAAGATTTTTTTACATTGATGAACACAACACTTTATATTTAAAGAATGGTAATATTAATAGTCCTTTCTTTACAATAATATTAATGGTGAGCAAAGCTGTCCTTTTGTGTGCCATGACAAAAAACAGACAAGAAACATCATGAGAACATGAAAAATCCTTTTAAGGGATCTCCATTTAAATGAATTGCCATCTAGGACCAACTCTTCAGATATTGCGAAGATTAAAGATATTCTGCTTTCTGATTAAGTATTACTGATTCGCCCTTGAAGACAAGAGCTTAACCTTACTCCAGGGGAAGTGTTTCTGTAATAAGCGTATCTTAAAACCAAATAACAATTTAGGATTAAGCCATTAATGTCAGCCAGAAAGGGAAATTGCACCTGTCCTTTGAACATTTAGACACTGTTTATACTATACTAACATGGTGTAATATTGAGGAAAAAAAATTTCGGAAACCCCTTGTAGCAGACATTAGAACTTTTAGCTCTTGTGTAAGGCATATAGTAATTCTAAACCTCATTATTAATCACCCACCATTAATTATGAAATAAATAATTAGTCCCCAAAGTAGACTCCGAATGATGTGATTAAAGCACACTAATTAATGTATTAATTGATTTTATGTTAATTTAATTTTCTGCTAGAATGGTCGAATCTGTAGAGAATCATGCAGAGTTTAATACAGAACCTGATGACAAAGGTCAGCTTAATGAGAGGAATGTTTTTATATGACAAGCCAAATTTATTTTAACATGACATTTACATCTATAATTGGAAATATTCTTAAAACGTAAAACTGAAAAAAAATAGTCCAAAATAACAGCCCATCAAAAAGTTGAAAAACAATGTTCAATGTGAGAATAACAAAAAGTTTTGGGGATATCTGTTAAATTTTTAAAGAGCTTGTGCTTCTGTAGTTACGCTTTCCATTGCTTGAATATTAACAACAGAGAATCTGTTTCGAGCATTAACCTCTTTCTATGACTAGAACAGGCAAAAATACTTGCTTTAAAACTTCATTGCAGGTATAAAAATCTAGAGTTTGCATTTTCTTTAGACCTAGTCAAGTAAAGAGGCAATACCTGGCTGTTATATTTAAATTTATTTAAATTGGAGAAAATCTGTAGCAGTGAGATCATTACGAAGAGAAAAGCTATATGTAGAGGAACCATTAAAATAAGGACATCATATCGTTCATTTTACTGCTTATGTAGAATCAGGTGGGGTTACTTACATACACACACACAAATATACCCATAATTCATCAGTAACCAACTCCAGATAAACACAATAATTGACACATGAGGGTTTAATTGGCATGATTTACAGAAGGGGGACATGGGAAGAGGCGTGACAAATCAGCTGTTGCTCTCAAACTCATTTCCACAGACGCTTCCAGATGCTTTGATTGCTGCACTTCTCCCTGTTTAACATTCACATAATGCTAATGTTATAGCAAACTAAATAATAGATCAAAAGGCATTCATCACAACTGCAACGTCCGGTGAATAACCCAGTCACGTGTGCAGCATTACAGTCCATTTCTACACTGCAAATAGTTGCCATACAGAACTGAGATGATTCTTTACCGACCAATAATAGTGCAGAAAAAAGACGGCACATAATGTTTGCGGACTGAAAAACAGCTAGAATGATTTATGCAATATTAATCATGCAAGATGAGAGGCGATTGAACATTCCACTTGAAATACATAAGTCATCACTTGGTAATTTAAAAAAATAAGAGAAATAAACTGTCATCATGTCCGATTCTGATTCTATTACAATTTCATTGTATTTTTCTTACACAACCATTACGAGATGACGATTTTGTGTCTGTTGAGCAATAGTGAGGTCAAAACAGGGGGTTGGTACTATTGTTGTGGAAGTGGGCAGTTAATGATATGGCTGTGACAGCGTATCCATGGAAACCCTGAGATGTCACAGCATCTTCGAAGAGTAAGCGATTTCATTTTGTCAATGGAGGGTATTGTTGGAGAGCATTACATTACAAGTAATGTGTTAAATTTATTGCATTACCCCTTGTATAAAACTAGCTAATTATGTTACACGATGACAATTTAGGGTAATTTTTGTCAGACACGCTTGCATTTCTTTTGCATTGAAAGCGTGTGGGTAGACTATTTCTCTAGAGCCTTTACACAGCAAAGTTGGCAGAGAAACTGTAGCTGAAGTGGCATATATACTGCGAAACTGAGCTTAAAACACAGTGCAGAGGAGGCATAGATGTATTCAAACAGGTATTAAAATAGAAGGAAAATGCACCATGTCAAAGGTCAGTTTTTAACAATATTATGGTTACTTTTATGATTTTCATTTGAACTCAATATTGCCTAGTTTCTATCTCAGCAGCTTTGTGTTGCACAGCTCCGCCCCGTATAGAAATCTCTCAACAGCCCAAAGCTTTAAAGCTGAAGGACTACTGTATGATCGACTTTAGACAGGGCAGCAAACAATATCAGATTTTTGACAAACAAATTCACTTTTCAAATGCAATTCAGTTAAATATATATAGTACATTTCCCAATGCACAACGTTTCAGAGGAGTTTTACAGCTAAACACTGCAGTACAATGTTTGTGCAATGTATTGAATAAATATGTTTTAAAGTCCAACTGCGATCAATAATTGTATCCCCTAAAAGGAATTTTCTACCATAAAGATGAATACATTTCTGAAAATGGTTGTTGTTATTCGAAATCGACAACAAGACACACTACTACACAAAAGCCATTGCTCTTTCTACGGTCTTGCTTCCGGCCCCTTCATCTGATTGGCTAAAAGTTTGTTTTGGTTACCTAGCCTGACTCAGTATTCTAGTGTGTTCTGAAATTGGTTACCCCACCTTTAAAAAAAACTGTACCTAAGCCTTCTTAAGAATGCAGAGAAACATGAATATGCAAATTAGCCGGGCCTCCAGAAGATGCTAAAACTGAAAATGAAACTGAAGGTGCCCAAATCTATGCACCTTCCTTGCATATTTATGACATCATTAACTGGGGCAGTTTAAAATCAATTGTGTTTTATGGATAAAATACTAAACAATGGTTTTAAATGAAAAAGTTTCACATGGTTTGTCTTAAAGCATAAACATATTAAAAATATGATTTTCACCACAGGGTCTTTAATAATTTGAAAACTAATTTGAAAACTAATCAGATTATATAATGTTACATATTTTTTGTTGTTGCCCAAACACTGTTTGACTGCCAATGAAGTAACAGAGTCAGTGGAGGATAACCGATATCATCAAGACTGGGCGGGTTTGATGATATCACAGAGTCGGTAACCGGCAGTGATGTCACAGCATCTGCAGGATTCTGATAGTGTCACAATGTCCTTAAAAAGTCAGTAATGAATGCGCTATCGGCACGCGGCACCGGATCACAGGGGGTGGCATGCTGAAAAGGGCATCTACCTTCATCTCAATAATCTCTGTCCTGACAAAGACCACACTCGCAAATCCCCTCCAAAAGATCCAGCCCCAGGTGTCATCAGCATGGCTGACTGCTTTTCCTTTACCTCTACCTCTCCTCACTTGTGTCATTCTTTTATCCATCGACCGTGGTCAGGGGAACTGTCCCAGAAACAGTGCTGGGAGGCCTGATCTTGCTCTTGACTGTCCTCGCCCGTCTCTCAAAAAAAGGCCGGGTGGACGACTTTAAAATAACTCATCTGCAGGGCACGCTCCGCCTTACTCTTGTAGAAATGAGCTGCCGTCCTAAAGGACCCTCGTCTTTACTGCATACATCTTTAAGCTGGTGATCCGAGAGCAGGTGACTTTCTTTGAATGAGATTAATATAGAAATTAAATTAACTTGGGTTTGCATAATTTCCCGAAAGCCCCAGTGAGTTTAAACCCGGCTTCATCCTAGAATATATATGTCTGTCCTTTCACCTTCCTCCCGTCTCCATCACCGCAGGGTCGGATGGTGCTCGCATATACATTAGCTCTAGAAAGAACCATATTATTTAAATCCCAGAGAACATCCTACACAAGCTTATTATACCAACAACATATATTTAAAGTACATCGGCTGTGACCCTGAAAAGGGGGTGGAGACCTGATTACAGCAGTGCATTCTGGGATATATACAGCACAAGACTGCTTGGAAAAGAGATGGAGCATATTTTACATCCAGCTGACATTAGTTGCATGGCTACAGCTCGCTTAAGCTTAAAGTGGATTAAAAATGGCAGAGACAAGAACGGAGCAGAACTCAACCGACCCGTCGCCTGCATTAGCCAAATGATGTGATGCTTATTTGCTGCTTTTTATTACTTAAGAGTCGATGATTTTCATTACTATAATTATTTTCATTCATTCTTTGTTTACACAATAAGAATCAACAAAGTCAGCTCTGTTCATTTTTAAGCTTAATTAAAACCGTAAATCTTCTAACAGATTCCCCCATCAACATTTTAATCAAACAGTATATAAAGTATTAAATGATAATTACTTGAGTTAAGGACTGCAGAGTTAAAGCTGAAGTGTGTAATTTATGCATGCAAGCCTCACCGTAATAAAATGTTTCCAAAAAGATTTTCTCTGTTATCCAGAGAAAAAAGGAAATCTTTAATTTGACAAGATTTCAAGGGAGTTTTGAGATAATGCTAATAAATCCATACCTGACAGGGCCTGTAAACAACAGATCAAGTATGTAAACTCTGATAATTTAGAGATAATTATTACAACAACTCTTGTAGGATTAGCCAGCACTCGCATCCAAAACGGCCTCCATGGAGACTACAGCCCCATTTATCAGCACTGACTCTGAAGTGTCAGCCAGTGTTGAGTTCAGAATGATGCTGGAGTGTGACAGATTGCATTAAATTACCCATGAATCACTGGGGCAGAAATAGCAAGAGAATGCCTGTCAGAATAAACCTCACGGGTTAACACTGGCAATCCCGAGTTTGACCCTTGACTTTAACCTTTGACCTGATTAAAGCTGCTCAGGTGCATCAAGACTTAACAGATTGAGACTATAATGTGTGGAATGGAGTGAAAAATTATGTGACAATCCGCTGTCAAACATCTAACTGTTTCATCAAGAGACAACATTTGCCCACTGGAATTGACTTTCAGGGAGATTTCGTTTTATTTTCCTAACACACATGTGCTGCTTGCTGATGCCAAATCGATTAATTTGATTTATTTGATTTGAAAACTTACGGCAACCTCAAAAGAAGTAAAAATGCAAATGATTTCACAGCGCGTTAAATGATAGAATACATTTTTAATAAGTGGACAGTCTATGACAATGTTAGATTATACAGCTCTCTTCCATCAACCGAGATTTTGCAATCACTGCTTCAAGTTGTTGGAACTGTTTTCTTCACGATTTAATCTAATTCTACTTGACATCAGAAATGGTTTAGATGTCCAGCATGCAAATATTATAAAAGTCATGTCATAAAATTTAAAGGAAGGACATTTTCCTTACAATCATTTAAATATCAGGGGCAGTTTCTGGTATACCATTTTATGAGCAAAATGTTGGGCAATTAAAAATAAAAAATTTTTAATGTTGGGTTAAAATAACACAAAAACAACAAGACTGTCGGTAACATCTATTCATTTCTACTACGGAATGTACAATAAAAATGTTTTTCTCTTTTTCTGATACTTGCTGTTACCAAAGCCTGTACCTGTTGTTTTGGGAGTGTGCAATTTTATGAAACTTATAAAAATTGAAAAGATTCTTTATAATATATACATAATGTTGTGTGCTTGTCAAAAACTTTTTAGATCACACACTTAAGTCAGTTCCGTATGTGTTTATGAGTTCGAATAATAATACATGAGCTTTGTATTGGGCCCGATACATATATCAGTGCATCCCAACTTTTAGCATACAAACACAAGACTGTTGTCAATGGGTACTGCTTTTGCTTGGTTCCCAGCAATCTTCAAAATATCTTTGTATTCTTCACAGTTTGAAATGACAAGGGTGTGATTAAATCCCGTCAATATTTATTTACCTTTGTGCTGTTTCAATCCTGTTTATATTTTAGTGTTTTAATGAACACAGAGAGAGATATTTGGAACAATGTTTGTAACCAAACAATTTGTGTACCCTGTTGACAATTGAATTACTTGGGGGGTTTTTTCTGTTGTACACAAAATCATATATTTTGAAGAATGAAGGTCCAAAAAAAGTTCTGGGGTAATTTGACTTGTATCTGTATAAATTGGATTTAATTTTTGAACTTCGGTAGTCCTTTGTGTCAAAAACTCTTTGGTTACAAGCATATGTCCAAATATATTTGTTTGTTAATCAGAACAAAGAAATGTAAACAGGTTTGGAACCTCTAGAGAGTGAGGGTACATTATATTACATTTTTTTCAATTTGGATACCCTTTGGATATCAATAACATTCATCATTCATTTAGAATAAAAAAATTCTTAATTTAATAATTGATGAGCTTTTTTCATCCAACACACATAATCATCCTGTACATTGATTTTAAATTAACACAACAAATTAGCATCTAAGCCTGTATAATATCCGACATATTTTTCTTGCCAAAAGAATAGCTTGTTTTATTTATTATAAACAGTCATTAAAACAACCACATGATATCCAACATTCTGTAGTCACATCTCATGAGAGGTGCTGCTTTACAAACAAAGATTATAATTTATGCAAGCGCCACTTTACTTCTGCTGGAGTTAATTGGAAGGAAACCAGGTGCTTGTAAACAATGACTTCACACATTTGACAAGTTTTGCTTTTAGCCTAAGAGAAAATCATTTGGGTTCAGGTGGCTTTGTGATAGTGGATTTGGTAGGAAATCAAGTCATCTTGCGCTTGCATTTTAAGCTGTGAGCCATCTCCAGGCGCCTCTTATGAAACGTTGTGCAACAGCAAACAGTGACAGACCTCTCTAAAAAACCTTTAATCATAATCACCAACTCCTAATTACATTTATTCTAATTCATTTATTGATGTCCGGGCCCTTTGAACAGCAACACTGTTCTAATAAAGGTTAATTTAGGAAAGAAGATTAATGCGTGTGTGTTCGGTGCGTAAACGGGCGAGTGTTCCCGCTGAAAGGTCATCAGTGGAATTAGCATTGTAATGAATTATTGCACTTTGTTTCACAATGCACAACACTATCCCATTCCTCATACTGACAATATCACACTAAATCAGCGCGATATCCAAAAGGTTTGGAGAGTAGAAATGAATAGACGGCCTTGTAGAAGCTCTCCCAACAATTACCGGTGCTGACACTCTTTGTTGAGCAGTGGGGTGCTCGGGTGTCTCGTGGATACCCATTGATCAGCTGAAGAAATATATTTCTGAGGTTTTGAAAGCCCGTTCCAACTTTTATAATTTGCTTGTTCCCTGCTGAACATTTCAGCTAATATTCAGTCTTGTTTTATTAATGACAGTCATGTGAAACGCCATGATCAGCGGGAAAGGACTTTGTTTATCCTGCAGAGAAAGGAGCTTCGACGTCAACCAGAGATGGATTGTGGTCCTGCGGTCTTCCGGGCACCAGTGTCTTTGGAGATGCCCTCTCCTCACCCCACCAGGGGACTGAGAGCTGCAGCATCTAACACTATCATTAATTGTTCATCTGTCTTTGTTGGTCTGCTCAAAACACACACTGTATTTATCGTCTGATTTATGATCATCTGCTGAAATGTTTGTATTAATTGTCAGCATCTACAGGAAGTCGCATTAACGACTGATTCAAAGACGCAATTACAGCGAAATATGCTCTGTAAAATAAATACACAAATCACAAATACAGAAATAAGTAACATATCCTTAAAGGGGAAGTATCACAAACAGTGTCTGGCAATAAGATGTTTTTCTTGAATACTTGTAGGGTGGAATCACATTGTTTATATCTACAAAATGTATTTGGTTGATTTAATTTACAGAAGACAGATGCAGCTTTACGATTTTTTTCCGGGAAAGCCGAGCTCCTGCCGGCAGGCCATGAGCAGTTCTTGCGAGCAATCTCCTCACAAGGATTTCTCCTGGAATCTACACGCTGATGGTCGTGCCCTTCCAGCCAATATATAACCAGTCAAAGTTTCAGATTCAAAAATAATCAGAAAAAAAATCTGAAATGCGTTAGTTCTGGGGAAGTTTACGCACAGAAATACTACGTCATGCATCCAACTCGGTTTTTAACATATGGACCATGTTGTACATGTTAACTAAAGTAACTATGATGCATGAAACGGCTTGATACTTTTCCTTTAGAACACAATGTTAAAAAAACTAGGTATTTCAAAAAGCAATATCAAAAAGTAGATGCCTCGTACAAACAAAGTATCTCATTTCCATGTTTATAACGGACTATGACATCCCAGTGCTGTTTGTCTTTCTATATTAATTTTACGTTCCGCATGCCCTATTTCCAGCTGTCTGGACACTCTGACTGTCAAAGGCCCAACTGGGATGGGCCATAATCCATCTTTCTGAACACAAATGATGTATTGAGCTCTCACTTAACACACCATCCACACCTACTTCGACGTCTGCCTCTCACTTACATGGAAAAAATGAGTTATTTATGCCCGAGAACAATTCTAGGTCGAGAAGTGTACGTATTAATTTTGCAAACAATCGTCTGAGGGCAGGCGCGCAAGGCGATCGGAGGCCAACGACTAAATATGACAGTGGAAGCAATAAATCTCAATCATTTATGTAACAAGCTGAGTGAACAAAGAGAATGTAGTTCATTCTCTTCTGACCCATTTCTCTTTGCCCCACTCATCAATAATGGATGAAGTAGATGAGGCTGCATACTATCCATCTGGATAGGACCAGGCCTGCTTGGGTTTATTGGCTCCACTCATTTAGGAAAAATCATAAAAATTTCCTCCAGCCTGCTTCAAGATGCTCTAGATAAGCTGTGTTTCATAAGGCAACTTGTGAGCCGCCTGCGGCGCGAATCAAACGCTTGTAGAGTTGAACAAGGACGTGAAGCGTTACGGCGCAGGATGGTTTGTTTGCTCGCTTGTTTGTTTGTTTGTTTGTTTGTTTGAATATGGCTCCGAAACCTTGCTCTTTTTCTGAGAGCTATCGCGCTCCGGTTTGATCTTTCACATGGTAATGAATGAGTCACAGAGTAAAAGACAAAGAGGAGCAGATTTTGTTTGGCACTCATCTCGTAATGATGTGAGCCGGTACAGTGCGAGTCAGGTTTCGGCGACAAAAATGGATATATTTAATCAAAGGCCACTTTTTGACAGAGAAGTACGGGGAGGGGTGGAGTGAGAGAAGGGAATAAAAATAAAGATGAGAAAGGGGGACCTCAAAGCAAAAAGAAAAAAAGAAAGAGCGAGAGACATGTCGAGATAATGAGAGAGAGAGATAATGATGAAGCAGATTGTCGTAACCCGCGTTTCCTCAGCTGAGCGGCTCTGTGATGCGAGCGCAGAGACAGTTTTCTCCTGTGTACAGTCACTGTTATTTCGGGACATGGAATCATGGCTTTTGTTCTAAAAAAGGATGCCCTGAATGTGGCACGGTGGCAGAGGACAAAAATACACAATCAACGTCAACATTTTGTGACCTCAAGAAATACACAGACTGGATCCACACTGGCATGTCAAGATGTCTGCGAGCAGACTTCATTTCATTCTGCCGGAAAGATTCGCTACAGCATTTAAGAAAGAATCTTCTCGTTCATAGCTTATTGTAGATCCCACAGGAAAGAATTCCAAATGAGATGTCTTTAATATTTCAATAGACAGCAATTTTTTTGTGCTGAAGACAGCCAATTAAATAAAAGCACAAACGAGATTGCATTGATGTGGAATAGCTCTATATTTATTTATTTGTACATTACAAGCATAGGCACATCAGTATTTCCACTCCAAAAAATGTTTTAAGACATTTATTTATTTAATTGAGAGTAGTGTGTCATTAGAAAATACGAGTTTACATTTACATTTTACCATTATTTGAAAAGAATTTAGCCAGAGCTCCACACCACATTCACTAAATTCAGAAGAATGTTATTAAGATGCTTCAAGACATCTACCTGCAAAGCTACATTACTGTGAAAAATGTCTTCACAGTACTACATAACAAACTTCTCATTGGATTATTACAAATAGCGGAAAAACTTTTCTGAATTTTTTTTGTCTCCACTGGACCAATGAAACTACTGATGTGCTTTTGCATATTTTTTTATTTATTTATAATGTATATCAAATGTTGATGTCATATACTGTAGCTACAGTAAAAAATGCTTGGACAGTGTTCATTCATCAGATTCAAACTGTATACACCACAACACATCATCTCAAGAGTAAAAGAGATCTCATCAACATCACAAACTGATCAGAACTGACAAGACACCAAAGCCTATGACCTCAAACAGTCCTTGTCAAACTCTTCCAAATGATCCAAGCTATATACATTCACTTGACAGCGTGATGCTCTTTCTGCCATCCTTATTTGTATCCATGATAAGACTTTTGTGAGAAACATCCGAGACAAAATCGATAACCCTAATGAAGAGTTGTGAGCAATGAAAGAGAAACCTCAGAGCAAAGGAGTCACTTTGTTTGTGAATTCATGTTTTATTAAATGCATTTAGAATTCACACATAAAATGAACATCTGATCTCTTATTACTGAAGGGCAGAGACTTCAATATCAGCCGAGCAAAAAATACCTGTTGAACATAAAAGTCAAAGAGTCTGTCTGTATTACAGTACCCAAAATAACAAACTTGTTTTTAACTCTATTATACATTTCCTCGTGTTGAATATTTCCCTGCATTTGAGTTTGTAATGGAAATAAACTCATCAAGCAGATCATTTGGGACATCTAGGATGCACGTCCTCTAATCTCCTTCATTACGCATCTTGATACTGAGAGAGGAGAGAGAAAGGGAGAAGGGTACAAAAAGCTTGTTTATGACTAAGACTGCAACAGAAGCTGAGAATACAGTTATTGATAGTCTTTGCATAACCAAATAAACAGAAGAGGTGTGTGTGTGTGTGTGTGTGTGTGTGTGTGTGTGTGTGTGTGTGTGTGTGTGTGTGTGTGTGTGTGTGTTAGTCTTTTGTTTCCTTTGACATGCATTACAGACATTATCCTTCTGTTCCAAAGCTTTGTGCATAGTGACACATCATTATGACAAATCTGTTCTTCGGTGACAAGACAAACTACACTTGGATAGACGCGTGATTTCTTCTCCCTCACACGTGATAACGCATGCTGACCTTGGTGTGTGACCAAGATTGATTGCTGTCAAAGGGACAGATACAATAAATAAACAAACAAAGCAATAACAGGCCATTTTCATGCCGATCTGAAAGCATCCATCAGTAAACACCTGAACATCCGCAGGCGGGACATATCCGTGTGATGTCTCAGCACGGAGGTATACAGCTGGGTTATGAATGTAGTCGTCTATGTAATCTATCAGGACTGAGTTTTAACTGCAGTCTGTCTCTGTGGGGGCCAGAAGTGTGTCACAATGACAAATGCAGCGTTTTACCACTCATCAAGTATCGCTAATGCGCTCCTAAAAGAGCTTAGAGACGGCTTCCTGTTCTCTCTCTCTTTAGTCGATGAGTTTACAGCACGCAGAGAGTTTGCTCATTTTCTTCACGACTGCACATCTGCCTGTTCGCTAATTACTCGTGTTTACATTGAGGTGTCGCTCACAAGGACCCTCACCTGAAAACTAATGGCATGTGGAGTACATTAAAAAACACATCTCCTACTCAACTATTTCCTTTCTGTATGCAGAGCCATTTATGTACACACTTAAGCCACGCACACAAATAAATATGAATTGTTCTGCACTAAATATATTTATCCAAGTGTTATCTGCAAGCAAGTTATGGTGGACTCCTTCTGAGGCCTTTCTTTATTTTAGCCAACTGGTCCCCATCGAGTTCACCCTGTCTTCCTTCCAGTTTAAGTAATGATCTACTCTAAACATAGGACGTGTTCACGACCAGTCTCTGAATATTTTTCCTTGAGGTATATCTATTGTTTTAGCATTTAAAAGCTTAGTAAAGTAATTTTTTTTGTTTTGCCTAAGAAGTGTGGCTGTGTATTTTCCTTTGAAATAAATGTCACTTGGGTTGATATTTCATTGCAATGACATTTACACATTTTGTATGTTTGGCTAAAGTGCCTTTTTAAGTCACCGTGCAACACAACCTTCGAAATTGAA
Source organism: Triplophysa yarkandensis (assembly GCA_033220385.1). Classification (NCBI taxonomy): domain Eukaryota; kingdom Metazoa; phylum Chordata; class Actinopteri; order Cypriniformes; family Nemacheilidae; genus Triplophysa; species Triplophysa yarkandensis. The sequence continues at coordinate 12,733,180 of CM065659.1, forward strand.
GGTACACAAAAAAAGTCACAAGAAAGGATAAAAAGTGAAAAGTTAAGCTTTAAAGCAATTTGGCACAAAAAAACATGAAATACTAACCTTGTCACTACAGTGGAAAGAAAACATGAAAAAATGAAATGAATTGATCACCTTCAAAGTGTTACAACACTGTATGAAATTGTTTGTTTAAACAAAAGAGAAATTTGGAAGAATGGTAGATAAGATTTCCATTGAACAAAAGTAGAGAAAAACTACAGACGATATTTTTATCATTTAGGTGCACATTTGATTCCTGTTTTAATTTTCTCTAATTTGGTGGTCAATAACAGTCCAGAAATTATTTTGAATATCTTTCTTTGTGTTTATCAGAACAAATCAATTTAAACAGGATCGGGGTGAGGTTGAGCAATTCATGAAAGACTTTTCAGTTTTGGGTGGAGTATCCCTGATTCCTGACTACAAACTTCTCCTGGCTATAAATAAAACCATGCATTAAAATATTGAACTTTATAAAATAGCCATCATGATAAGAGCTAACAATAATTTATTGAAACCAACTGAAACAAGATTTTGCAGTCTACTAATGCCCATATTGCTCCTGCTGGTAAATTCCAGGAATTTTGTGACATTATTCTAAATGTTATGAGAGGAGAGACTTTTAAAATGATTTTAAAACCATGAAATTCACTTATGTTTCTCCCTGACAGCAGTCTTCAACATCACATACATAGCGGTACGCCCATCAGATTTACAATAAATGAAAAATGTCATTCAAATTGTAATGCTCTTTTTAAATTTGATATACTTTTGATGAATTTATGAATCAAAAAGGACGCAGAACTGCATTTAAGATTAAACTCAGGTAGACGTAAAATCTGTTAAGATTTGAATCTGGTTGATATTACTATTATTACATTATATGGTCCAGAGTGCATAAACCCTTTATTATTTCATTTTCTTTACTCCAAACTGTAAAGATATTTCAAATGCCTTATTAATTACATTACAATTAATATCACAAAAATAAACAGTAATATAAACTTTAAAAAGAATTTAACATTGTAATGTATATTTTTTGGAAATGCTGGAAAATTTCAAAAGATTGATTTAAAATCCATAACTTGATGTTTAAGTAATTTTTGACAAATATCTGATTGTAATATATACCTGATTTTTTACATCTAATAGAAATATTTCAGTTAATCTGGTTTCCTTAATTGTTTTCTATACATATCCGCAAAATGTAATATATATTTACTTCAAAAGTTATACATTGCTTTAAAATGACTATATTTGTGTAAATTGTTTCACATAAAAACACAGTGACATTTTGGACTGTGGAAAGTCTTTCCCTGATGAACTTCTTCAAATTCAACTTACTGTAGGGTGCGGCCAAGTAAACACACACTCCGAGTTTAGGGATTTTGCACAATCTTAACTGCTAGTGAAGTGCAGTCTTATGGGGCTCTATGTACTTTTGCATTTCCCAAAGTAATAAATTATATTTAAAAGACTTAAAATAAAAAAAAAGATCACCAATTAACAAAGATGGCCATATTCATATTCCATGCTTCTGTAGGGCTCTGCCAGCCAAGCAACTGATATCGGGATGAATGGGAATGCAAATGAAACACTTTTTTCCAGGTATTATAGAATCCTTGCTCAAACTTAGCAGATTGGAGAGACATATGGAGCTCTGAGAAAATCCAGCCAGTCAGTTTGTCACTCACTCTACTTTATCCAGGTTTAGTTCTGCACTGCGATAATTTTAAATCCTGCAAATACATGGAATACATTCACCTGTTTTTATGACATTGCTATCCTTGCATAATCTTAGAATCCAGAGCATCTTGCAGCTTTCAAAATGATCCCATAAAACAACTCACTTTGACCCTTTTACATAAAAATTAAAGTTATATCATGATTTACGGTGTCGTTCTATACTGTGGATTTTCCTTTTTTTAACACAAAATGAGATTTTAGACGGATTGCCAATGCTGAACTTTTCAATAGGCTGACATGCAAAGAGGCTTGAGGTTACACATTTCTGTCTGTCTGTTTCACAAAGTTAATGTATGGCTACAGAAGACATGCAATAAGGTGTAAATGGAAATATCCGTATATATATAACAGAGGAAATTAGATTTCTATGCTACCTGCTTAAAGGTACCATACTTTTACCCAAAGGTGAATTGATATTTTGTGCAGTCATGGCTAGATTATGGGAATTGCAATCCATAACTTATTTTAAACTACAGGACAAAAACTGTAGTCAGTAACAATCTTTTAGAGTACACTTTTGGCAATGCAATCTGATTACGGATATGTTTAGACAACTTTTGATTTGTTCTCAGTCATATATGTTTAAGTATATGAATATAAAGGCATAAAAAAATTAAGAGAATATTTGGAAAAATGCATCTTTTATGCTTCTAAGTGTGAAAAAAGTAAACTTCCATACAAAAACATATATTTAGAATCTGTATACTCCACATAAGTATACTTAACTGTGATATTTATACACCATTAATATTAACTAAAATATGATTTTAGCATATCATCTCTATCTTTATTTTTTATACTTCAAGTTAACTTAAATATTTATATGAAAGATGGGTTCAAGTGTACTTCAAGTGGTAATTAAATGCAGTTTTGAATACAAAGAGAGCATATTAAAAGCATAGTGTATTCTAATACTGATGGTGTGTCAAAAAAAGCACAGTTAAATACAAAAACATTAAGATGGACCTTCTAGTCTTTTGAAGTCTGCAAGTCTGGTAATCTACTTGATGTTGTCTACAGAAGCTTCTGTTCGCTTATCACACTCATGTTACTCCGCTGCACACATCCGATCATTTCCTCGTCAGGCTTCATCTCGACATGACGGCACCGGACATTACACCCCTTTCCTCGCTTGTAACCTTCAGGCGCAACCTACGCATGCTCTCTACTCACACCCTTTCCTCTGCTGTTTTGTCTGTGCTCCCTCCTCCTGACCAGTTGCCACTCACTCTCTATGTTCTAAACTAACATCCTACTTAGACAAGTTATGCCTGCTTTTTGACCAGCCTGTGCTAACCCTTCGACACCCTGGATCTCTGATGTCCTACGGGAACACCGATCCAGGCTCAGGTCTGCTGAGAGAAAGTCAACTCACCCATCACCTCACCAGACTCTTGCACTCCCTTCAAGACCTTCTCTGCCCTACTCTGTCCACCCACTACTGCGCCCTCTTCGCACCTAACGGCTGAAAACTTTGCATCCTTCTTTGTGAAGAAGACCATTGCTCTCAGCAGTCAGATCTCGGCTCCGCCTCTCTCCACTCTTTCTCTCCGTTGACTGAGGACGATGAATCATTGGCTAGAACCACCTGATTACCTGCCCGCTAGACCTCATCCACACCCATCCCCCACTAGATATCTTTCCATAAGTCATCCCTACTCTCACCCACATGATCAACTCATCTCTCAACTCTGGAACATTTCCCACTTTTCTTTAAGGAGGCCTGTATCACCCCTCTGCTAAAGAAACCCTGTCTGCCCTTCTGGTAAACTACCAACCGGTCTCTCTCCTGCACTTCATCTGAAAAACCCTAGAGCATGTCGTCTTTGACCAACTGTCTGCCTACCTTACTCTGCACAACCTCCGGAACAGCAACCAGTCAGGCTTTAAGAAGGGACACTTTGCAGAGACAGCGCTGCTTTCAGATGTTGAAGACCAAAGACTTAGTCATTTTCATTCTGTTGTACCTATCTGCTGCTTTTGACACTGTTCACCACTGCATTCTCCTTGCAACTCTCAAGGTTATGAGTGTCTCTGACACGGCTCTCCAATGGTTTCCAATCGTACCTCTTAGGTAGATCCTTCAGTGTATTGTGGGGAGGTAAGGATTTGGAACCAGACCATCTTGGCACCAGTGTACCTCAAGGCTCAGTTCTTGGACCGTTGCTCTTCTCAAGCTACATGACATCATTGGGATCTATCAGACGAAAGCCTGACTTCTCCTATCACTGTTATGTGGAAAACATGCAACTTCACTTTGCATTTCATCCAGAAGACAAGAGCATTTCGGCATGAGATCCAGCACGCCATACCGACATCTCGCACTGGATGAAGTACAATCACCTACAACTAAACCTAAAAACGTAACTTGTCATCCCTGCCAATCTGAAGACCTGTCATGACCTCTCTATCCAACTAGGATCATCAACCATTGTGCTCCCCAGGACTGCAAGAATCTTAATAAGCTGATTAAAACAACTTCACTGATCATGTAGCCACCACTGCCAGATCCTGCAGATTCATGCACTACAACATTAGGAAAATGAGACATTTCCACTCGGAACGTGCTACACAAATCCTAGTCCAGGCTCTGGTCCTGTCCAGGCTGTCCTACTCTGCAACGCCCTTCTTTTTGGACTTCCGATGTGCACAACCAAACCTCTGCAGAGGATACAGAACGAGGCGGCAAGAGCGGTGTTCAAGGAATCAAAAAGAACCCATGTCACACCTATCCTCATTAAACTACATTGGCTTCCCATAGCAGCTCGCATTAAATTCAAATCTATCTTTATAGCCTGCAGGACCACCACACCCAGCTACCTTCACTCACTGATTCAAAGGTATACACAACTTAGAGGTCTGCGCTCTGCTAAAGAGCAACGGCTTGTGGTGTCACTCTCTCACCCTTTTCTGCATCGGTTCCTCGATGGTGGAACGACCTGCCTCTTACATGTTTGGCAGTCTTGGCGCCTAAAAACTCATCTCTTCCGTCTACACCTTACCCGCAAGAAAACCGTCTTTCTAACCTACTCACTCTCCTAAATGCCTTACTGTACATGTAAATGTATTTAGGATCTGAGAAATACAGATCACCTTTTCTGTTTTATCCATTTGTCCAGTTTTTATGTTCTTCAATTAAATGCAAATAGAAATAACATTTTTGTGAAAATATTTTTAAAAGTAAGCACAATAAAATGAAATAATTATTTTACCTCAACACACCTATAAATAGCAAATTCAGAAAATAGTCGGCGTAGTGGTCTCTTATTTTTTCCCCAGCTTCATATTCAATAATTTTTTAAACAAACAAGAGACTAAGAAACAAAATAGCTTCAGGCAATCCGTTCAAACAAGTGCATTTAACATTACATTTCATGTAAACATTCAAACATCAAAGACATAGTAAGGACGGTGTAAATATTTTACAAAACAACTGAAATAACTTTTTGTTAGTGTTTGCTGATAAAAACTTAATTTTCCATTTTGTCTCATGAATGGTATGTGCATGTGATTCAAAAACCTTTCCATGCTTTCAACACAATTTCAAGAATCAAATTTTACAGTATATTAACACGCCAAAATGACAATTCTGTCAACCTTTACTACCCCTCTTGTTAATTTAACCCTGTATGACCCTACTTCTTCCGCAGAACACAAGAATGTTGTTAACTGAACAATGATGGTATTAACTTCTACAGTACAGACAAAAAAAACAAGGCAAGTCTATGGGTACCGGCAATGTTTGTTAACCAACATTCTTTAAAATATCTTCTTTAAGTTCAAAAGATTAAAATGATTCGTCCTATATAATCAATAAATATCCATAATTAGTATTTTATTTAAATACGTACTAGATGTTTAGGATTTCCTCTTGTAATTGACATAACACAAGTTCATGACAAAGTAATCAAAGAGCAATGTGAAAGACTGGAAGTATTAAAACATGGATAAAATAGAGGTTATAACAAGAAATATTTAGTTACTTTTTCTACATGTACAAGTAAGTTTGTTGTATTGTTTAAGGATCAATATGAACTGCAGTATTTGAGGTCTGAAAAATCCAAATGCTTTTTTATGTTATAACCTGTTTGTCCAGTTAATTTTCAGCAAATAAATGTAATTCATGAATTCTCCGTAGCAAATAATTAAACACAGCGGCAATAATGATAATCATATTTGTTGTGCTGTCCATGGATAGGGCTCTCTCGATATTCACCCAGAACACTCCCCTCGCATTTCGGACGAAGGTGGGAAACAGACCCACAGGGTGGAGCTGGGGATGGAGGAGGGATGCTGAAACCGGTCGAGAGAATGAAGCTAAGAGTACTTGTCTGATGTTATAGGAGCTTCCTCTCTTACACAGATTTGATAGATGATGTATAGCTTATGTCGAGCATGTTTATAAGTATTTGCACATGCTCCTCCAATGCTCTGTTAACAAAACTCCATTTTAAAACAATATCTTGTCAAAGATTTGGTTAACTATTTTGACCAGTTCAAACAAATCAAACAAAAACATACCTATATAGTATATTCAAAAAATATCTGCAAATGGTCTTAAGTTTTCATGACATTCTTCAAAATACTTTCATCTAAAATACTTAACAAAGATAAATGATACGTAGTGTAATTTATAATGTAACCAATTAAATACCAATAAAAAGTGTTTTAATACATCATATTAGTACTTGGTTTTCAGTATCTGATTATATAATCGAGATCACAGATTGTGTGTCATTGTACAAGTCTCGACCTGGTATTAAATACAGCACATTTACTGGCTTGTTGTACGTGGCGGTTAAGGTTTGAAGGGTAATCCTCCCCGTGGTACAATTACTCTTGGGACTCATTAAAATTAAATGAACTACTAATGCACAAGATGTTGTACATGGAGATGTCGCATGCTGGGCTCGAGCCAAGGTTTACGACTGTCTTGCACTCATACGCACGTCAGCGTACGCAAACAGGCGCTTAAACACACAGGGCTGCAGCTGTGCTTACTTGTCAGCCGAAAATCCTCCAGCAAAATGGGCGCTGTGTTTTTGTACATGACAGAGTGCTGGAGGGAAGAGGAGTTTGGAACAGGGATTGATTTTTGAATTGTAGAGTACAGCAGTGGCTATGCATCATCACCCCCCACCTCTTTCCCCCTCTCTATCTCCCACTTTTCTGTCTTCCCTGATGTTGACGTTTAGCGCATATGTGTGTGTGTGTGCTCTTGAGTGCATCTCTAGCTGAGAAGCTCAGAGGGAAAGTGGGTCACACTCGGCTCGCCTCAAGACTAAGACCAGATCTGCCATACACGTGCTTAAACGCAACACCGTGCACCTACAAACACACACACACACACAAATCCACCTTCACATAAAAATGCACGTCATATTGCCCATAATCCTCCGGAGAGAGGATCTCGGTACATCACTGTGAGCCTAGAGTTATTTGAGTGGACAGTTCACTATTCAGAAGAGTAAATTACCCTGCAGCCTTTAAAGGGAGAATAGGACCCAGTTTGGAAGGACTTACCTCTCTCTCTCAGCCCCTCCTTATATCTACTGGGTGGATTAAACCAGTGTCTCTTTCATCCTCATTTGGCAGTATGAGCTCTTCTCTGACTCATGCTCTGCCTGGGTTCTGCTGAGCTGTTGGCTATGTAAAACATTTGCAGGCGAGAAAGCGGCATCACCTGGGAATACAAAAACGTACTGTACTGTCACTCTATTTTACTGCATTTCAGCCATTTAGCATCTTCTGGACATTTTCTCTGAGTTCACATACAGCATTTGAACATGACAGTATGTAAATCGATGTACATATTAGATAGATCTGCTGTGTGTGAAAACAACTTTCTCATAGGAAAAAGATATTGTAAATTACACCTTCAACATTATAGATAATTCACCTAGACAACAATGTGGAAAAATAGACATAGCAAATAGAAAGCAAATGGAGATGCGTTTCGGATATATTTTCTGATAAATAAGACATTGGTAATCTCACATATGCCTCTTCTAAAATAGATAGAAAACAATGTTATAAATTGTATTTAGATTTGCAAACCCAAATATTTCCTCACCATATTTCCTCACCAAAGATATCTCAGAGATTTAATTAGAGCTATTAACATATATTTCGTCACTACATGAGTAGAACATCTGTGACAAAGCTTTATGGAACAGTTAACCCAAAAATAAAAATCCCATCATCATCATTTTTGTCATAACCTTTATGACTTTCTGAAGAACACAAAAGATGTTATTTTGAAGAATGTTGGTAACCAAACAATGCCTCCATTAAAAAATGAAAGTCCAAGAGAAATAGCAAGAGGGTGAGTAGATGATAGAATTCTCTTTATTACCACTTTAATATTCAAATTAAACATAATTGAGATCTCTGAAAAGAGGGGACTTTACTGCAAGCCAGTTCTAAAAAAAATTACTAAAAAGTATTAACACAACGACTCTATGGTTCTACCAAAACATAGATCAATTTATTTTAAATTAAACTAACAGCAACATCAGTTTAACAAATTAATTTGAAATTTAGAATTTGGACCAACCAATGAAAAAAAGGGGAAAGCTGTTTAAAAACAATTATTTTTACAGTTCATTGCATTTCCCTCTAGGCTTTCATAACCAGGATTTAACATCTCTATAACCACCCATAGAAAAATTATGTTGTCTTCTGCCCCCTTTATGTTCAAACACATGCATAACCAAAATCAAATCAACATGATGTGGCCAAACATTACACTGATATTTAAATCAGACCTATCATCGTGCTCACATGCCTACAGCAGTACCATACCTCAGAGTGATGAAATGTAATTGAATTATGCATGCCATTCTTGCACAATTACTTCATACAGCACTTATGTCAAAACTGGTATTGTACGTTTGGCCTTATGTTTAGTCAATATTAAACAAACACTGTGTGCACGTGTGTGTATTTCCACACCACAGAGTGCATTGGCATGGTCTAATGAACTATTCAGCGTGAGACAGCAGGGGAAAGATGCCCCACTCAGTGAATAATTTGTTTATTGATTGCAGCGTTTAAATGCAGTATTGATAAAGAGGAATTCACTCTAATGGAAAGAAATGCTTGCAGTAAGACTGGAAGAATGCAGCACTGAAAAATTTTAGGGAATGATGCTTGAAATGCTTTGGAGGGAAATAAAAAGATAGAGAGATACAAAGGAAAGGATTAAAGGGACAGAATGAATTTAAGGGGCAGGTCTCCCAAAAATAAGAATGTGTCATTAATCACTGATTAAGTGTTGTTCAAAACCGGTAAATGACACAAAAGAAGATATTTTGAGAAATGTCTTAGTGGTTTCTGGTGCGTACAATTAAAATCAAAGGGATTCTTGTTGTTTGTTTACAGACAATCTTCAAACTATATTCTTCAGTGTTCTTGCAGTAGAAAGTAAGTCACACTGGTTTAGAGTAACAACAGGGTTTTAATTTTTGTTTAATCTATTATCAAGTGAACTTAATGTCATTTTTTTGGTCTCCACTTTCCTATTTCAAAAATGTTGCTAAAAACGTGTATAAGACACAAAAGAAGGTATTTTGAGAAATGTCTTAGCGGTTTTGTGCCCGTACAATGAAATTCAAGAGGGTCTGTGTTTTTCTACATCTATAATATCTTCTTTTATGTTCTTTTATTTTTTAAGTCAGTCAAACTGATTTTAAATGACGTCAGGGTGATCTTTCATCCAATGTAATAAATATGATTATTTTGCCCTCCCTTTTCCTGTAGAAAAAAATCATCACCCTAGCTTCACCCTCGCAACCCATATGGTAAAAATTTGTGTCCTCGAGCACATGAAACCCAGTGGCCATACACAGAAGCATGTGTCACTGTGGGCAGAACATTCCTGCGTGAGTAACAGGCAAGACAATATGGGTGTATTCATCGGCATTTCCCAGCTAACTACTATACGTTATATTAGAATACAGTTCAAGACCGTCTTAAATTCACTTCGCTGTACAGCATGCGCATAGCTGCGCTAAATGATGTATGCACTGGAAGCCAGTTTCCTCCACTCGGCCTGTTTGAATGCAGGCTACATAAATGATTTAATGCAAAGCGCTACACTCTGCACTTGATCCGCCTCCTGTCATACAAAAGATTACATATTACACATGCACACAGCTTTAAGGAATTTGAAGATGGTGCATTCACCGCAGAAACAGCGAGGAAAAAGCTGTGGTGCCGTCAGAGAGCGTACCCTGAGATTTGGCTATCATCATTTACACTTATGCAGTACTCACAAGGGTGGAGGGATAGAGAAAACCCTCACACGTCTGTCAAAGAATATGAGGCTGCAGATATTCAATTTAATAGTGACTTTATGAGTTTCCGCATTTCCGGAGAAATGCCTGGCATCGTTGCTGCATCAGAGGAACTGGTGACATCTTTCTTTTCGATTGCTATCTGATATCAGATGAGACCCGCAAGGAAAAGGAGGGAGAGAGAGAGAATGGGAGCGTGGGTAGAGTCCCATGCTGCCACAGTAGGGGTAAATTATCCATAATCAGGGCATCAGTGTGGATGGGTCCATCGGAACCCAACACTTATACCCCATAATCAGCACCTCCGTGTCAACCAATCGCTTATAGCCAAACAAATTGCCACCATTTGAGCTCCCACACAGTCTATATTACAGATGCGTTTGATTGTGTGTCCGTCTAAACATACCAGAGAGGTCGAATTCTCAGGGAAAAAAGGAAGTGGAAAATAACAGAAGATGATTAGGAGGAGAGATTAGATTGTTGCCTTTCAAACCCCAGTTGAACCGCTTTTCTTTTTTCCGATGGGGACCCGGCAAATTGCCCTCTAATCTTCGAATCACGACAGTGCCACGGAGGACCCGCGGTGACAACGGCAAGTCAAAAAAAATGCAGTCAAGGGTCTTGGAGTGCATCTCGAAATGAATTATGGCTGTTGTTTCGTACTTTTCTGCAGTGCTCAAATCTCCAGCCACAATAAACTCTTATCATTTCCAAGTGAGAAGCTCTGACCTGGATTTGTCAGCTCTGCATTTGAGTAAGGACTCTCAGCTCTAAACAGAAACCGCATCCTTTTGTGATGTGCTTAAACTAGGGCTCTCGAAGCCCTGTTAGGATCTCGACGACCTATTCTGGTTATTTCTCAACGCTCTTCTTGTCTGACAACTCCCAGACAGTGTATTAGTTGTGTCTGTTATTATAAAGATACATATATCTGCATATATAATCCATAATGCCATGCTAATATGAAATAAATCACTATTAAATTAGCCATCTTGAACAGAGATTGGTACTGGTGTATGAGCTGAACGAGACGGAAAAAAGCTTGTTTTGGGCACAGATAAACAACTAAATAAATGGGAGCAAGTTTTATTGTATTCTTTAATTGATAGATTTGACCTGTTATAGTTTTGTGCCTGAAATGTCACTTTTAAGATTTGAAAATTCTGTCATCATTTACTTGTCATTTTCTTTCTTACACGGAACACAAAAGATATTACAAAGAATGTTGGTAACTGTCCCTGATTCACTTGCAATGACTGTGTTTCTGTGGCATAGAAGTGAATGCCACTGCTGTTCAGCCATCAACATTCTTCAAAATAACTTCCTTTGTGTTCTGCAGATAAAAGCAAGTCATGTTAGTTCAAAACGACCCTGCTTTTATTTTGGGTGAACTTTACCGTTAATATTAACATATTTGTAGTTGTGCTATTGATTTACATTACAAACAGGTGGCGAAAAACTCTCACATGTTGCTTTACACTTATTTTCACTATTGTACTGTCAATGAAAGCACCGACCCCTGAAGTACTCCAGAGGGACTGAACCTATTTCACGTTTTCTTCAGGTCACTATGGATCAAACGTCAGCGAAAAGACTTATCGCAATCTAGTTACGACTTGCACTCCGTTTAAAGAATTTATTTGATCACTTCATCGTGTTCCCCTGTGTGTAACGCAGTGCTTCAATAACACCGAAAATCACTGCAGCAATGAAGCCCATAATGCAGTGAATGCATTGCACACTACATCAGTCTTTTGACCACCACGGCTTGATTCCAACTCAGCTCCACAGTCTATTTCAGAGCATGTTGCCATGACGAGAACCTGCTTGTTACTAAGGATCACTCAGGGAGAAAAGAGGAAGAAAGTAAGAAAAAGAAACAAAGAAAAAGTGGAAAAGATGTAATTAAGGGGGAAATTAAAGCACACAGTCTCCCTTGATGTGTATGTGTGTGTGTAGGTAAATGTATGTTTGATGGTTGCACTTGAAAGCGAAATAATCTAAAATATTCCTTCTTGTGTCTAGGAGCAAGCAGGCATTGCGTGATGTCAACTCAGACACAGATCTGCAAATTTTCAATTCAAGTTGTGGAACAACTCTATAGTGTGCATATTTTGTTCTGGAATTCTATTGAAACAAACTAGAAAGCATCAGTTGTCGTTCGCTCTTAAATAATGATATGTGGCTTCACATAATCTTTCTCTGTCAACCAAGCGATCCGGGTGTTGGGAGAACTAGGGAAAAACAGGCTGTGAAGACGCTTCAAGTGCTGTATGCTGAAGGGAAACAGAGATTTTTAATTCATGTTAGTAATGAATAAATAATTGCATGCCAGTTTCTGTGTGTGTGTGCATGTGCGTGTGTGTGTGGGGGGGGTTTAAAAGAGGGGAAGGACATGATGACTGTCAAACAAGTACGCCTTTAAAAGAAAAGTAGAACAACTAAAATGAAATATAGTTCGCTTCAACATACAAATACACTATATTCCCAAAAGTATTCGCTCCCCTGCATTGACTCCCATATGAACTTAAGTGACATACTAATCCATAGGGTTCAATATGATGTCAGTTCACCCTTTATAAAAACTTTAACTCTTCTGGGAAGGCTGTCTACAAGGTTTAAGAGTGTGTTTATGGGAATTTTGACCATTCTTCTAGAAGCGTATGTGTGAGGTCACTGATGTTGGACGAGAAGGCCTGGATCTCAGTCTCCGCTTTAAGTCATCTCAAAGGTGTTCTATCATCTTGAGGTCAAGCCAGTCCATCCACACCAGACTATGTCATCCATGTCTTTATGGATCTTACTTTGTGCACGGATGACATGTTGTTAGAGGAAGGGGTCAGATCCAAACTATTCACAAAGTTAAGAGCATGGCATTGTACAAAATGTCTTGTTATACTTTTGGCGATATAGTGTATGTCAATGAGTATGCTTTAAAGATTCTATAGGAATATATATCTAACCAAAGACCGTTTAGACAAATTGAGAAGTTAAGAATTAAAGAACATCATAATTTACCTGGTTTATGGGTAAAAGATCAATCTTCATATCCTCAAGAAGGATTTCCCACTTATGTGCACCCCTTAAATTGTAATAATAAGCTTAATTAGAATTGTATGGGACTCAGTGCCACCTAGTGGTTTAAAGTAAGTTCCTCAGAACATGAAACAGAACATTAATCGCATTATAAAAATATACATTCACAATTCATCAGCACAGATGTTATTTTAAAGGAGATTTCTCATCAATACTGAATGTGTGCAGACCAATACATTTGACAAAACAACATTTTAGAAGTTGCATAATTAAGTGTAAAAATTGGTAATGTGTCCTGATTAAAACTATTATAAATGTTGACATGAAATCCTTTTCATCTGACAGCTCATTCATTGTTTCAGTTTATCATCCGCAGATTCACGCTTAGATTTTACCGTCGCGAATCTACCGCGCAGAAACTCCAGACACGCTGCTGAGACATGGCCGATGATTTAGGAGACGACTGGTGGACTCAGGGCGACAATTCGGGTAATATTAAAAAACATTTACAATTATATTTGATTCTATTGTAATTTTATAAAATTAAAAGGTTTGTAGGGATAAAAAAAGTGTTTGCTGGGTCTTACTTGACCAGCTCATCCTGTAACTGCAATACATCCCATAAACAGATCTCCACATAACACAGTTTGTCAGCTTCTCAAAGTTATTTTTTTGTAACTTACATGAAGTGTCTTTCCATAAACAAACATGTGTTGAATGTGACTGGTGACCAGTAGCCAGCTGACTGAGATGAGGATTAAACTCCTCACTACTGAAGCACGTGTTTGTGCTTGTCGCAGAGCATGCTGGGAAATGTAGTTTTCCTTTGAAAAGTTGTAGTTCTTTTTTTGTGCTAATTTTTACTTGGTTGGTGGTAGAGGCCTCTTCCATTTTTTTTCTTAATATCTTCCTGATTGTAAATTTTAAGTTGCTGTTTCTTGCTGTTGCTAGGGTTACCAGAGGTGGAAGAGGAACACCCTACAGAAGAGACACAGATTCAATCTCCATCAAAGAAAAGAAAGAGCGAGAAATCGACACAGGAGAACGACACCACGAAAAAGAAAAGAAAGAGCGAGAAATCGACACAGGAGAACGACACCACGAAAAAGAAAAGAAAGAAAGCTGATCAGGTGACACATACGGAGGCGGATAGGGAAAAACCGTGACCGATTAAGTCATGATTATTTTGAGTTTAGTTTCCCAAGATGGCAACCCTGATAGCTCGCATACATCCGGCAGACATCTAGTTGATATCTGCACTTTCATCTGCAAGACACATTGTTGCCCATCTGCAGTACATCTCTGAGCCGCCTGCTGTCATATAGACCTCTTGAAGATGTCTGTAAGATGTTCGATGTAAAATGGATGTACAACAGCTGTATCTGAGATGTTCTGCAGACGATTTTATACTGTAGATGTTTTCCAGATATCTTACAGATATTTTCTGTCTGGGATTTTTTCTGCTGGAAATGAATTAATTCAGCAAATCATTAATTAGAATAAGTATCTTCTTCACAAAGATGTCTTTGAGACACATATTTTGTAAGCGAACACAGAGCACAGCATCTTTAAATAAAGTCTTTCGTACTTCCCTCCAGAAAGAATGTTTCATCACACAGGAGAGATCAGAGGAAAAGGGTGGTAAAGAATCAGACACAAAAAAGAAAAGACGAAAGGTAAGGTAAAGCATGTGTAATGTTGCAATGTTACTTGTAATGTACTCGTCCATTGTAGCTTTACTTAATCTGCTGCTTCCCTATTTTAATGTCGGGAAGGTATTGCTGGATTAAATTAACATTAGAGGATGTAGTAAGTTTGTAATCCATCCTTGCCTTCTTACACGTCTCTGAATGTACGTTTTATAAAAACATGCCAAACTCCCATCTGTTTAGAAGAAGAAAACTATCACAGATGTCCTGGCGAGTGCCGAGCCTGTGCCTGGCTCTCCAGCAGACCTGAGGAGCCTTCTGAAGGCTCACTATAGCCAGAGCCGCTCTGTTATTGAGCAAGAGGATCTGACGTTAGCGGGTGAGTCAATTAATTTGTTTGTGTGTCTAGATTTGTCTTCAGTCTTGATAATGAGTTTGATTTTGTGGTCTTCTATTTTAGACTCTTGTTTCCTGAGCTGTAATGACCTCACACATAGTTTGTCCTCCTACCTCAAAGAAGGTAAAAAACCTCGTCACCTTGTCTCTTTACTTGAGAAACCTTTACCTTATACCCTTTATTCTCATATCACACCAATCTGAATCTGTTTTCTTTCTTATACAGTCTGTCCAAAGTGGGCAAAAATACAGAAGCAGCACACCCAGTCGAAGTCCATCATGTTGCTCATTGTTTGTGCATCTGCTCTCAGAACCATTGATCTCATTAAGTGAGTTTCCATTCTAAGCCGCTGTTTTGAATATCACAAGTTTCCAGGTGTTGAATTGTTATCCTTTTGTTGTGTTTAAGGCAGCTTGGGGCTTTTAAAGGCCAAGCTAAAGTGCAGAAGTTGTTCGCGAGACACATCAAACTGGAGGACCATATAAAAGTCTTAGGCAAAGGTGTGACCCATATTGGTGTTGGAACTCCTGGGAGAATCGCTGCTTTGTTAGAGAAAGGTTAGCTCTGATAAAGATTTTATGTGTAAAAATTGTTTCAACAAGACTGATATTTGGTCCTTGTTCTTCAGAGGGTTTGACCATGCAGGGATTGCGATATCTGATATTGGACTGGAACCATAGAGACCAGAAGCAAAGAAGAATGGTGGATATACCAGAGGTAATGTATTACGACACAGATTTTCATATATACATATAATATCAAACACTTGAAGAGTTGTCCAGCCATGTTTTTACTGTTATACAGATGGGGGTACTGTTTTGCATCTGAAAGATTATTGTATTTTATATCGGATTTACACGGGCGTCAGAGCTTGATAGAGAGCGGTCTACAGCATGGCCCGGCGCGATTGTCATTGTGACAACAGCCAATCACTTTGTTGAAATGTCCATCTTTGCCATGAACAGCGGCAGTGACGCACCGCTGATGGACCCACAATTCAGTTCGGCAAAGCTTAATATCACCCATTCAAAGTAAATGAGAAGCCTTGATGCTGACGTCCCATGTGAATCCAGTGATACAGATTCAAAAACAAGCAACAGCTTCTGTTCTAAATCTGATGTGGATGAAGTATTCATTAAAAATTGCTATTCAGTTTTGTTGTTTAGAATTGTTTTAGTTATAAAAAGCATAACGCTAATGTCCTTTTGCCATAAATCATTGCGGTTGTCAATGGGTTTTTTCAACAATTAAAAGAATTGCAAAGAGCCTGCCAGCTTTGACAACAGAGTATTCATTCATTAAAAAAAGTGCAATGTTTTATCCAATACCTGAAAAACAGTGACTTTGGATATCCAATGTTTTTAGAAATACAGGTCGATAGGAAAATACAATGAATATAATTATGTTTTTTTAGGAATCCAATGGTGGGTTCGCTCATGATGATATATGTTCATATGTTGAATATTTATTTAAATAATTTGAACGTTTTGTTATCAAATTCTTGTACTTAATGGTAACATTGTTAAAGAAAACCTGGCAGGGAAAGAGTTAATAACTAATGATTATATCTAATGTAGGCTTGCCTACATTGGTGATAATAATATTCTGAAAACTCATTTGGTAATTTTATGTTCACACCTCCCCAGTGACGTTGTTAAAAGGCCTCATAAAATGGTTTGACAAATGCAGTTTTTCCTATGTTGAAATATTCCCTGTCGTGCCAGGATGTTGGGGCAGGACATATTGAAGGGCTTGTCCTTTTTTAAAAATTGCCAATAAACTTTAATTTACACCGCATCCCTACAAATGATTTAATGCTTGCTGTTGCTGGTCGGTGGCAGGTGGCATTAGGCTGTGGAGGAATTTTTCATTCTAGAGACCATGTATTTAAATTAGTATGTTCCTTGCAAACAAGATCGTAAATATGTTTGGCCATTTCTTGGGATGAGAAACACTAGTATATCGATGCCCTTTAAAAATAACAGAAATAGACTGAACACATTGCTGTCTTAATGCTCTACAATGATGCTAAATATATGTTTCTGCTATTTCAGGTGAATACAGACTTGTTGAAGATAATGGACCTTGGATTAGTACAAAGCTGCAGAGAAGGAGCCGTTAAAATCGGACTTTTTTGAGCAAACTGATTTCCCATTCTTGTCATTGTGCTTATTTGATGTGTATTTGATGTAACTATTGCAGCATTTTTAGTGTTATACAGTTGTCAGCTGCAAGAGAGAATATGATCTCTTCAGTGTTTTGTTCAGGTTTATAAATAAACCTGTTAGATTGGACAGCCAATTGGTCTGCTTCTTTGTCTTGTCCACCAGGAACCCCTCCCACAGAATGCACGATGCACACATTAGACTTAATTCGGGGAAACTCTGCTTATTGCACGATCGTGTTACGCCACACACACAAACTCAAACATTATGCACACAGGTTCTTTAAACGTTGCTCCCACACATTACAGCAGGGCCCAGGAATGAGGACATTCTGATGGAAAAGAGTGTGTGGAGCTTGTAGAGGTTCAACAGTCAGATCTAAAGCCAGGATGATAGGGTTGTGTGTATGTTTGACATGGAGTGTGTTTGGTTAATATTTAACAGTCACTTCAAGTTCAAAGGTTTAGTCGCAGGGTATGCTGGGTATACTTCCTTAGGAGGAAGTAATAAAATAAGAACCTCTAACTGCCATTTTTATTCTTTCTTAGCTGAATTTCTATCATTTTTTGAAATGGGTAAGAAGAAGGCAGGTACTGGGCCGCTGTCAAGGCGTCCGGATAATTCTGCGTTTAAACAGCAGAGGTTACCGGCCTGGTCTCCGTCTCTCACAGCACAGACTGTCCTGCCAACATTCTACATTCTGTCTCTGGTTTGTTTGTTACTGGGAATCTGGCTCCTCATCACTGTTGAGAACACATACCAGCTGAAGGTTTGACATGCTCTTTGTCATGGGTGTATGTGTGCTGGGCAGGTGAAGAAATAGATCTGGAGGTTGTTTGTCGGCTAATACTTTTGTTTGTGTAAACAGAAACACAACACATCAATGCATTTAAATTCGAATTTTGTATGGGAGCAATGTTACTCAGTGTAGTTTATTAGCATGTTTTATTTTACATGGATTTTGTTGTTTTTAGTAGAGAGCCACACGTGAGGAATCCAGCATTAGGGATGTGACATAAATACACATTCATTGTAAGGATGAGAAATTGCCCACATGTGTGTTAAGCATATTCCAATTGTTAGTCTGTTTAATTTAAGTATCGTCCAAATAATTAATAAAATATTTCACATTTTTTCTTACCACAGATATTTATAATGTTACATATAACATTAACAAATAAAAAATAAAAAATACTTCTCTACAATACTGCTATAAACACTGACACAATTAGGAATGTTCTATTGTTTTTTAGCTCATTGCATTAGAGTTGGTATACCCCAAAATATCCATCTTTTACTAAACCCCCCTTTCATTTCAAACCTGTATGACTTTCATCTCCTGAACACAAAGGAAGATATTTTGAAGAATGCTGTTAACGGTACCTATTCACTTGCACTGGTTTTATGTCCATTCAATATAAGTGAATTGGTGCCAGTGCTGTTCAGTTGCCAATAATCTTGGAAATATTTTATTTTATTCTTTACAGAAGAAAGTCATAAAGGTTTGAAATGATGAAAAATTTGTCCATTTTAATGTCTGGCTGAGATATCACTTCACATTTTGCTTATATTTTAGGGTTGGGTAATTGAAGCCCTGCACAAGATATAAGGATTTTTTTCTTAATCTTTATATGAAGGACAAATTGTGTTACGTTGAAGCACCACAACAAATAGAATGTATGGCCATGGTTGCAACCAAAATCCTATTAATATCTGTCTCTGTACAGGTGGACTATACAAATTCTGGGTCTTGTGATAGATGCTTTGAGTTACGCAGGAATGCCACCAATGCCAGGGTCACCTGCGAGTGCTCCGTCAACTTCAATGTTTCTAAACTCATTAAGGTTTGTAAAAGGGGTGTTACTTAATATTTTTGAATGCTCAGTTCCACTGTAGGTTAATTACTGTAAACAAAATTTGTTGACATTTGATGAGTAAACATTTATTTTATCAACAGCGGATAATTGATCCGCTGTTGATGGAGCTTTTTTTTTAAATTAAAGACTGTGTGGATCTAATGTTATAATACTATATTATTTCTATGGAAAAACACGAAATCTTTAACCTTACAGTGCTGATTCATACAAAGTTTAAAAATCATAATTTTATAACACTCTCCTCGTTTCAAACCTGAATTACTTTTTTATTTCTAGACCTGGAAAACACAAAATAAGTACTTTTGCACTTTTATGGATATGCAACAAAACCTAATATTAATTTCCAGTTCGAGGTCAGGCTGATGACTAATCTAACTACTTATATTTGATGTGATGTGTATTTTAGTTTAAATAATAGTTTATCTCATAATCATTGAATGAAATAAACAATTTGTTGAAGGGAGACTACTTTTACTGCCACTATTTTGTTGCATGGGAAGTCACGGCCTAGCCGTTACAGTGTTTGAGTCTTAATCCCAGCGTTGTGGGTTCAAATCCCAGGTCGGCAATAACATGACTTAGGTTCCTGTGAGTGAGGCACTGGCACAATGGTTGCCAACTGCTCCAGGTGTGTGTTCATGGTTGGTGTGTGTGTGTTTACTGCTGTGTACACGTGTGCACTTATGATGGGTTAAATGCAGAGCACATGAATTCTGAGTATGGGTCACCATACTTTGTTGTATGTCATGCCACTAATTCACTAAACTTACGGAATATTGGCATCTAGCATTTAAACTTGGTATCTTGATATTTAAAATATTGCAGAGGCAAGTTTAAAAAAAATAGCTCTTCCTCTTGGTTTCTTTTACTCAATATTACAATCTAGAGCCCCAGTTGTTGTGCATAGCAGAAGTGAAGTTTGGTCGGGGTCGCAAAAGTATGCATTGCCAGTAACAATTATTGTGTTTTGACTTTGAAAATGACTATTGTATAGATACAAAAACAGTGCAGGCAAATGGGTGGCATTTTTTAACTTTTTTCTAAATATCTTCTTTTGTGTTCCGCAGAAAATATAAAGTCATGCAGGTATGAAATGACAAGGGTGAATAAAGAGTATACTATCACTTTGAGGGTCACTTTAGATCATTTCTTAAGGACATTACTTACCCTAAAGAGGAACCATGTGGTCCTCATAATTTGTTTTTAACTTGTACCCTTTCAGCATGATGTTGTATGTGTCATAAGGCCCGTTGTCTCCCCCAGGGTGATGTATTCTTTTACTACGGTCTGAGAAACTTTCATCAGAACCTGCGGAGGTACATGGACTCCCGTGATGATGCACAGATGGTGGGGAGGAAAAAAAACCTGAAGGTGCTCGACGTCTCTTTCACTCCCCTTCTGTTTTCACGCTTAGGCTTCCTCCCACGAGCTGATTAAAATAACGTCTGTCTATTTGATCTCTCACTATGCTTCACATTAGTAGCGCTTTTATCACATTCAGGATGTCGCTACTTTTTCCACAGACACCGAGTTCATACTGCGCACCGTTCGATTACGATGCAAGCGGTGTACCCATTGCCCCCTGTGGTGCTGTGGCCAACAGCATGTTCAATGGTGAGATGCATCTGTTGGCATTATGCTAATAAGCCGTTGCACTTGCTGTTTGTTTATTCATATTTTCTCCCTCTTAGACTCATTTATCGTGATGTATCATGCACCTAACGCACCACCAGCGATGGTTCCACTCTACAGGAAGGGCATCGCTTGGTACACAGACAAAAACTCGAAATTTCGAAACCCCCCAACCAACGACACATTTACACTTCAACAGGCCTTTGAAGGTGCACGAAGGGCTCAAAACAAGCACGTAATCCCGTGTGTGCGTGTCTGTTTGTTTCATCGTTTTCTCCCTCTCTCTTTGTTCTCAGGCACGACTCGACCTTTATACTGGCAACGTCCAGTCTATGAACTGGACCGAGGTGACCCTCTCAATAATGGCTTTATAAATGATGACCTGATTGTTTGGATGAGAGAGGCAGCCTTTCCCAATTTCAAAAAGCTTTATGCGGTTCTCAGTCGTGCTCAAGGGCCGTTCACTGAAGGTCTGCCGGCTGGCAACTATAGCATCTCTATCAATTACAGTATCCTTATGCATGGAAGTATGGAAAGCTTATGTGATTAAACTTTTATCGAGATGATCATTTAGGAAGTAAATGCAAATATGTGGTTTAAAAAGAACAGATGCATCACTAGTTTTACAAGCCCAGTTATTGTGAAGTTTTGCTTCTTTCTAATGTTTTAAGACTTAAAGTGTTAGTTCACAATACTTCTTACATTAACATATACATTTACTTAAAGTATTATGCAGTAGTCAATCATCACTGTAGAGCAAACAGGGGCAAGGTGTCCCTGGGATCAAACCTACAACCTTCTGCTTACAAGTCCAACTCTCTAACCACCAGACCACCACTGACCCCAGTCGGTATACTTCTGTTATTATTTACTCACCTTCTTGTTATTTCAAACCAGTATGATTCTTTTTAAGATCACAGAAAATGATGTTTTGAAGTATGTTGGTAACCAAAAACCCATGATAACCATTGTCTTTTATTGTATAGATACCATACATTGGTTTTATTTTATCAACATTCTTGAAAATATCTTCTCGGCGTTTAGCAAAAAAGAAGGGTTAAGGTGATAGTTCACCCAAAAATGAAAACTCTGTCACTATTTCCTTACCCTTTCGTCATTTCTCATCTGTATCACTGTCCTTCTTCTTCTGAACACAAAAGAAGTTATTTTGAAGAAAGTTCATACAGGAAAGAGGGTTATATAGGTTTGAAATGTCAAAAGGTTGAGTAAATGATGACAGACTTTTCTTTTTTGGACTATAGCTTTAAAACGTCAAATTTATATTATGACACTGTCCTTACTCATTTTATTTCCAGAGCATTTCTTGAAACCAGTTTAGCCTTAACATTATCTGCAGATTTTCCTGTTGAGTACTTCAATGGTCGGAAAGAGATGGTGATCTCCACCGTGTCTTGGTTTGGGGGGCAGAATCACTTCCTGCCCATTGCATACCTGGTGACCAGTGGACTAATCCTGGTGACAGCAATCGCTCTCACAGTGGTGTATGTCAAAAAAGGCAAAAATATGGAGGAATAAACTTACCTATACAAAGTGGGGGGGAAATTACTGAAAAGACTGATATTCATTTAACATGTTAGGATTACTCTCAATACACCTTTAAATGAAATAGCTATTTTATTTGAATATTTACAGTATTTAACCATATGTTTCAATGTTGACCTCTAATTGTGTATAATTTGACGTAATTCTGTAGTTAAATAATACTGCATTTTTAGAAATGTGCAGTATGCAACCATGTATTAAATACCTTAATGGCCTTCCATCTCCAGTGTAACAAATAAACCAGTGGTGATTGGATTCTGTTAAGTATACAGTGACAAGTACACCAGTTTTCTTTATTTTTACATCCATAAAATAAACCCAAACTAGGTTCCACTTTCTGTCAGCAGGGGGCATCTTGACAATATGTCATGTGTTTACTTCTTTTAGTGTCAGGATGAATTAAAATATTGAATTTTTAAATAAAGAGGTTCATTTACTTGGATCATGTACATTTGTATTTCAACACTCCAAATAGTTTACAAAGAAATACTTTGGTTTGACAGGGTGCCTATTCATTTGTCAGACCTAGGCATATTGTCTACACATTTACACTTTTCAGTCTAATTTAATGTATTGTGCATCTTGTATAGAGCTATAATATATGTGTTCTGCAACATGATACACTACAATCTTTCTTGTGTTATGATAAATGCAGTTGTCCTGACCTCTTATCAATTATGAGAATATGAGATATTCATGTTTAAACTGGATTTGTACTGTCTTAATGTCACTGGATTACTGAAATGAACTGAAAAATTTAAAAAGAAACATTTCACTCTCTATTTATATGTACATTTTATTCCAAAAATTTATGAAAATGATTATTTGTGACCCAACCAAAACTATTGTAATGTTCAACTGTTGTGATATGTTGCTATGGAACATTCTCAGGAAATGTTTGTGTAATATTCTAACTTGTGATCAAGTACAATTAAAGTGATAATTCATCCAAGAAAAATTCTGTGTCATTTTCTCACCCTCTTGTCATCTTAAAGCAGCTCAACTTCTGCAAGAGAAAGATATTTTGAAGGAAAGTTGGTTGCAGCAGTGGCACCCATTCACTACTACTGTATGGACAAAAAACCAATGCATGTGAATGGATGCCAGTTACACATTTTATTACAGTTAAACATTCTTCGAAATATCTTTTGTGGGGGGGGGGCCACCGGAAAAATGATACAGTGACAAAAGGGTGTATAATTAATCACACTTTTAAATTTTGGACGAATTACACATTTTAAGATAACAGATGTTGAATATTGTTCATATCATAACTCTTATGATATACACCTTTTGTAATTTTCTACACTTTTGTAATTGCGTTTTATTTTGTAATAAAACTTCAATTTAACCCCTTAAAATTGTTTTTCTATAAAAATCTACAGTACCAGAGACACACACAGGCTTTTGGATACAGTGCACAGAAACACATTACATACACAACTCTGATAAGCAAACATGCACATCGAACCTGTTACACTTTATAACTCACAACGACACTCAAACATACACAGCACCTCCACACATTCATAGAGCCTGCTTACACAATAATAAGACACTATTCAGGACATTATTGTGAGTTTCAGAGCTGTAAAACAGTAAACGCAAGTACCGAAAGATCACTTGTGTGACACATTATGTGGTTTCGTGGCAAACAGTGTACATTCACAATTCTGACTTGGAACATCCTGTGCAACATCCTCATTCATATTGTGAGGCAACATTTGGTCTGATAAAGGAGAATACATTTGGATTGAATTATCCATCAGGTTGTTTGGTCTTCAAGTCAACAATCTTAAAAAAGAAAACAAGATGTAAAAAGACCACTTGGCACTAAGTGAATCTTATCATAGACAAGAAGGTTGGCATCCTGTATTCGCTTTGGCCTTTGACCGGAGAGGGTTACATTTGGCAAGGCTTCCATTAAGACAGTGTTACTATGGAAAGCATAGCTTTACCTCGACCTGTTAGTGGTTTGGAGAACTCAATACAAGAGACATCAGCAGGAAAAATGGATTTACGTGGCAGAAGCTCTTTGACGTGCATGAATTAGTAACACTTGGCATAAGGTGTTGTTGCAGGAAAACAGACAATGCTGCACCATTGTTGTACCGTTATTTAGAAAGATCCGCCCAGGATTCATTGCTGAATAAATATTTGTCAGTCCATCACTCAGGTTCCATTATACAATTGCATAAACCATTTTGAATTAACAGTGTCTGTTCCAAAGCCCAGCCTGCTGCCTACCAAGAAAATGTTTAATGACATTATAGGTGGCGTCAAGATGCAAAGCTTGTTTCAAAAAGATATTACATTTTAATAGAATGTTATTCTTAAAATAGCATGTCTGCAAATATATGTTCAATATATGTTTATTAATGATAATACACTCTTGTGTATGACCTTCTTACTTCTGCAGAACACAAAAGAAGACACTTTGAAGAAAGCTTGTAACCAAACAACATTAGATCTTATTGACATTCCACTGTCAGAACACCAAACTGAAACATTTCTCAAAATATCTTCTTTAGTGTTTAACAGATGAAAGACTCAAAATAAAGAATATTTATTAGGGGGTGGATTATCTCTTAAAACCCTAATGGGGTCTTAGAGGGCAGTTGCTTAAGTAAGCAGCTGACAGCAAAGTTTTGGAACAGAGCTAAAAACATCAGCACAGGCCTCTGCTGCTTTGCTGCCTTGGTGGCACCAATACGTCAAATGATAACATGTTAAAAAGTGCAAAATGACCACAGTGCAATAGAGTCTGTTTTTCTGTGTACGGTGTCCATGCTGAAACCATTTTTGTCAAAAGGAAAGAATGTGCCTTGCGATGAGCTGCTGAAACATAATCATCACAGCTCTCTGAAAAATATACAGATTTGTAAAGACTCACAGTTTGAGTCACGCATATGCATGCACACACATTAGACACGGAAACACATAAATCTACAAAGCACAGTAGTGTAACAAGACCTCTGCTGTTCCCTCTCTCCTGACATTCCTGCGTGTTATTTCAGTGATAGGACTTGCACGGCGTACGGTTGAGAAGAGTGACATACGTGCACAAACTCACACGTACTGATCTGCATTTGTTAAGGTAGTGTTCAGCTGAGGATTTCTAAATGGGAGAACGGCCCATTCCCCTTGGGTCCCTGCTTGGTGATTGGTCAGTCTGTTTTCTGACATGATGCATTGTGGGTATTCTGAGGCACCTGGTACACCTGTCCCTCTGTGGGCACGACTTGATCAGGTGTGCTTTTGGGGGTGTCGTACACTGAATTCGATGATTGGCTGCTTTCAGTCCGAGACAGCAAGCCCCGCCCTCTGAATGGCAGTGTGCCTCCTGATAGGTGGTTAGCTCTGTCAATCATGATAGGAGTCGCATATTCAACCCCAGACGCAGGGAGGGGCTCAGCGTAAGCATGGTAATGTTCTGGGGGGATAGGTGCATCATACTCCGGGTCATCACCCTCCTCGGGTTTAAAAGTGGAGCGTTGTCCCAGAGATGCCATGGTTCCACTGACAAGTGGTTGGGCATATTCTAAACAAACATGAAAGAGAATAGCAGAAATTAGAATGCTTATATTTGGAAAAAAATAGACATTTCCTTCCACCTGTAGAGGCATATCTGTGTGTACCTGCAGGCTCCAGTCGTGGTCTCTGGTGGTCCACTTGTGCTGTTGAACTGTAACGTACACAATCGTCTCCATCTAGCTTGGAGGGTAACAACTGTTTCATACTCTTCCACCACACTAATACACACATAAAAAAATGTATTATGCCTACATGAAATTAAAAAACAAGGATTATGTTTGAAGAGACGTACCTGTACGCTCCCAGTGCGGAAGGTCATAAGTTGCCTCTGGACTTTTTCTGTGGGTTCGAATACAAATTATGAACATATAAGCAGATGACATACAGAATGTAACTGTGGTTTTGTGGTTAAAAGCTGGAATACATGCCTTTTTAGTGATTAAAAATAAACAAAGATCAGTTGTGGAGCATAAAACGTTTTTATTTCGTTTCATTAATATTTATTTTTTTTGCAGATGCTTTATCCAAGCGACTTACTCTACTGTGAATTTTGTTTTGGTAAACACTGGTAGTATTTTTTTATTTGGGCATCATGTTGTTACAATAGACTGAACATAAATTTCCTTAAAGGGGACAAAATTCACAAGTCTGACATGAATACAACCCGCGGGAAACGCACAGTTCCCCTGATTCAAGTTGTTCCAAAGTTGCATAATTTTTTGGTTAAAAAAAGAAGAGGATTGGAAGAATGTAGGCATTTGAGATTTCTGGGGAACCACTGTCCATCATAGTAGGAAGAATAAATGTATAATCTTTTGTTGTGTTGAATACAAAAGGAGATATTTTGAAGAGCATTTGTGCAGCACCTTTGACTATCCAAGGGATCTATGTGGCCAACATTCTTCCAAATATCTTGTGTTTAACAGAACAAAGAAATTTACAGAGGTTTAATACAACTTCAGCTTCTGTAATTCATGATCGAATTTTCATTTTGGGATGCAATTTCTTTTTTAAATGTCCTATTAACATAAAACTTTACACATCCAGAACCAAGCATATGCCTGATTACATCCTGGTTTAAGTGAACTGACAGCTATAGTATGACATTTTACCCTGGTTACGTCCAAAAAGTGTAAAAAGTGATGATTCATTGAATTAAGCGGAATTCAATTATTATTATTTTTTGTTTGAACAATTACATAATTGTTAAAGCATACTATTCATATATCTGAATATCCGCTAAACATGACACTACTGATGCTGTAAAAGCTACTTCATAAAACTAAAAATACCCCACATCAGTGAGTTTCCCAGCTGGTTTGTTTATTGCAGAAGCTCTTTAGAATGGTCCAAACATATGGTCAATTCTAGCCAACTACCCATTAACTCAATAAATGGAAGAGCCCTATATCATACTGACCTGTTCTTCCACAGCCACGAGCACACTATTACCAAGACAGGGGTCATCAGAACAACCACCAGTACTGGAACCAACACTGCCACGAGAGCCACCTCTGAAACATTCACGTAGTGGTTTAATATAAATATTTTTTATAAATAAGTTTTTTGTTGATGTAACATAAAAGAAAGCTTACTAAGGTTTGAAGCTCATGCGTCATTTATTAAATGAGAATGTCCTCACCATCATGAGAATGAGGAGTCATTGTGGTGTTTCTGATGTTGGGTGTCCGTGTCGTCCTCTCCTGAACCGGGGGAACTGTGCTTCTCCCATGGGGCGGCGGAGGGGCTGGCTGGAATATTCTTGGCCTCGCTATACAGAAAACACCCAGACATTTACAGATTGGTTTGTAAAATCAAGATTTGTCTTTATTTTCTCATTAGTCTCACCTGCATGCGGCTGGCAGCCCAGCAGCTCCATTTTAAGGGCGATCCTCTGGTGCCACTGGGAGGGGCATATCCTAATAAACCGTGCTTCAATTGGAGGAATAAAGTTGTTCCGCACTTCCTGATAATAGTTGGTGTTGCCTTGGAAAATCTGTTTTACGGAGACACAAGGACACATCACCTTGGTAACAAAAGAATTTGGCCTCAGACCAAGGTCTGTCTTCTTTACGACCAATCAATGCGCTTCTCGTTAAGTTCCCCGACAATCGATGTACATTCATTATTAATGACCAGTGAGTGCACTTTAATTTCAGGGTCCTTAAACCTCAGAACTGCAAAACTCTTTTTTGCTGAAAACAGACAAACAATGATGTCATTCTGCAGCAGTTCCAATAGCACCATCTGACCTCAACACACACCAGCAGTCTGAAGCACAAAACAAGGTAATGTGATGCATACAACCCTCAATACCTTGTTTTTGTCTGATCCCACTTCTGGATAGTCATTCCACTGCTGTCCATCATGACTATATAATACCTCGTACGTCGAAACGTAAAACTGATATTCAGAGAGGGTGGAGCCAGAGGTAATTATACCTGAAAAAATAGACACATACATAATAAAAAAAAAACTAAATAAATGACACGGATACCAAAATTGACACAAACAGAACCTGTTATTCTTTTCTCCTTCTTCAGGTCCACTTGAATCCATTCTTTAATATCAATGTTGGCTGCTGCCCATGGGCGTCCTGGAGTTTTAAGACGTGCCCCCGTTGGCCCCCAAACAGTGGGTTCCTTTCCATGACCGCCCCATTCCCAAACTGAGGAGGCAGTGATCTGAGAGCCACTGATCACCCCTGACTCAAAACCCAAAGTACCATAGCAACCTTAAAAGAAATTAAATGTCTGTTAAAAAATAGTTTTTTTATGTTGTTTAAATATTTATGTGGTGTTGGTAATATTCTAACCATGTGCAAATTTATAATTTAAACAATTATTGAGTATTTTCTCCATAATACTGAAGACTCGAAACACTAATTAAATAAAATGGTATAGGGCATCATAAGCCTATAACCGAAAACATCAACTCATTTGACCGAATGGGTCAGCATTTTGAGGTTTAGATATGGGCACTAATGTGTCAGCTATGAGTTTCACTTTTTAAGTTCGTCCAGCATATGATAGAGTGAAGGCGGAGCTAGTTTAAATATTGAATTCAATCTGCATATACTTACTAAAGCTGACTTTAGTTACATTTAAGGCAGAAAAATATCTTGACACATAAAAAAACATTTAAAAATGTTCTTTTAAATGATTGAAGATTAGTTTTAAGCAGTAAAGAAATCAAACAAAGGGGGGCATTAATAAAGCATCAAAGTACAATACAATGTAATGTCTGAATTTATAGAGTAAAGGGTTCTCATTAGGAATTATACTGAGACAATATAGCTTTCTAAAGGTACTGCACTACCAGCAAATACTGTAAATTGATTTTATTGACTTCATTTTCGGCTGATTTACTCACCGCTTGTCTTGAAAGTAAACAGGCTGGGGGAAAGATTTCCACTGTAATAGAGAGAAAGACACAAAGCTATCAATCTAATAAATCATATAAAATGCAGAGATGAAAAATATAATCAACCATATAGAAGGAGGTGTACACTAATAATCTGCTATAAGAGAAAGCAAAATAACCCATTTTCAAGTAGGATGACCAATAGCATGGATGTATTAAAACTGCATCATCGTCACTTTTATTTTGAATGATGACGATTCCAACAATGTTTTTTTCTCTAATTCAGAGTAAGACAAAGAGTCTTGCATGTGCAGAATAATGTGTACTCTATCCTATAATCAAATGAAAGAACTTTTCCCATGAAGAAAGGAATCAGGATGCAAATAGGTTACTCACGGCACAGATGTCACATTGTTAGCCAATGAGCTTTCGTAGTGTGGGATGCCTTTACTGCTGACCACATTGATTTGCCCCCCCAGAGTGTTGGAGACCACACCCGCATGAATGCCGGCCAGACAGAGAGGAGAAGACTGCAAGAAAGACAGAGATATGATGAGACAGCTGACACTGACTCACTTACCTAAAACCCCCAAGCTGTGACATAGCACGATGAGGTCACATCCTGAAAGCCACATCACAAGGGTATCATTTTTACCACTTTGGTAGAGAATGCTGCATGAGTCATGAGTGGAACTTCTGACCTTAGTTGTACAAATACAGGGATCAACTTAGGCTATACTTGACTTTAAGAAATCACTTAACAATAAACAAAAAGTTTTGATAAAAATTATAATTTAATTGAAAAATTGATAATATATAAAAATTGATAATTTAATTGAAAAAAATTCTGCTTTTAGAAATGTTATAACATTTGTGATCCAGTCCATTTTTGAAATTTGGTCACATTAGTGAAGTGAGGTGAAGAAATGCAACCGACGGTTAAGTCCACCACTCACTCCTCCCTTTCCAAGCACTACGGTGACTGACACAGGACAAACATGTCTTCACAATTTCGCTTCTTCGCCGAAGAAGGTATTATATTTATGCAGATTGTCTGTTTAGAGCTGCGATAAATATACAGTGGCTACCAGTGTCTGTTGATAGATCGTTCTAAGATATTTTAAAACATAACCTTTGGTAAGTTCTGTATACATCTCTAAAGTTATTTACATCATGTTGCATTTATGTCAATAAATTCTGCTAATTGTTACACTTCACACCTATAAAAAGGTGTAAGCACATTCATATTTGTTCATAATAAAGCTAGAATTGTTAAAGCTACATTTATGACTTTTTGGCCAAGTCACCATCTACAGTAATTTAAATATACATTAAATATAAAATATGAACATTTTAAATAAATTTTTAATGTGATAACTGTGCTGAATTTTTTTACTTTAGACAATTTTTACTACACTACTTTAGAAAGTATAAATTGAACTTTTTACTCTACTAAATTTCATAAATAAAAAGAAGTTGTTTACCTTTTAAAATGCAAGTACAAGTTCTAATCAAGTATTGGCCTTATCGTTTTCTTAAGTATTTGTACTTTTTAATAAGCGTGGAACGGTCCTAGATTTGAACTGTCATTCGAATCTGAATTAAAGGTTAAAACACAAAATCAATAATAACTATGAAATTTAGTGGAGGAAAACATATCATATTTGCTTCATAATGTAGTGCAGTTATTTCTCCAAATGTGAACTCTAAACCAAAGTACAGATACTTGACAAATATACTTGAATAAAAGTAAAAAATACCTAGGTATTACACACCTATGCTTAAAATCCATATGTGTACACAGCTTTAGTGTGAACATGTCCAGAGCTTATCCACTTGCTGCTTGTCATTAAATTAAAAGTAAAATTGCTAGCTGAAAAACTGCAATTCTGATATATACACACAGTGGGGACTCCAGACCTAAGAGAGACCACAAACACTAGGCAAACTCTCAAAACCCACAGAAAAACACCGCAAACATACACCACTTCCTCTGGGCAAAATAAAACACCACTCCGACCACAAACAATCCTGAACACATACCACATACACACGTCCACACATTTATAAGGAGTCATAAAGGCCCCATACTAATTCTTAGGGTGTATCTGAGCTGAGAAAAAGACTTAAAGCTGTTGTCAGCTGGACTTCATTAGAAAACCATTCAGCCAGACCTGATCCAACATTCTCCCAAGAAACACGCCGTCATGCACACATAAATACTCGTACACGTACATCCATACACTCAGGCACTCTTACAATCACGCCCCTAAGAGACCACAAGCTTCAAAACTGACACATAATGACTTCAAAACAATGTCCGGGACTTGCATAACCCTACACCCTTAACATCATGTTTAAGACTTAAATGTGCTCTCTGCCCATTGTGTTCACAAAGAGAAAACCACATTTGAATCCCGCAAACAGTTCAATGCATATAGGAAATACTGAAAATGTGATGAGGTCATCAGCGATGACCTAACATACTGCCAAGACAGTGTGTGGTCATGACTTTTAAAGTGCATGTTTACCAAAAATCACCCTCAACCTCCGACATGTCTGTGTTACTTTCTTCTGCAGCACACAAAAGAAGATATATTGAAGAATGTTTGTAACTGACACCCATTTATTGTATTGATTTTAGATTCATACAAATAAAAGAGATGCGGCCCCTGTTTGGTTACTGCCATTCTTCAAAATATCTTCTTTTATGATTTATGAAAGAAAGACACAACGGTTTGAAATGACGAGGATACAGGATTTAATGTTGAGTGTTTCAGGCCTGACTAACAGCGATGCATTGATGGACGTAACTCACTTTAGTGTAAGTGCCTTTAAAATGAGCTTCACATGTCTGCTTTTAAACCCCCTGCCTGTTTGCCAGCATGGCTTCCTTTCTAAGTGCATTAGTGTAAATTAGTTTGCTGTCAAAAGAGCTTAAAACTTAATTTATGCATCACTCGCACAACCAAACGTAAGTGCGATGAAAATAACTTTAGGTGGTCAAGCAGTATAAGAATCACAGGGCTTCTCTAGAAGTTCAACAACAGAGAGATCTTGTGAACATAACACTTACACAATAGTGGCATACTTACGTCTCTGTATCCGTGCGGAATGGTTCCCGAAACATCTCCGAAATCAGTCAGGCATCCCGCAGGACAGAATTTACTGCAAAGCAGGACAGGACAATGAGACGCACTGAGGAACATGCAAGCACACATCCAAAAAAAGCTGTACGAGTGGATACCTGAACTCTGCTTCCGTGAAGTGCTCTCCTTTCTCCAGGCAGGTAATGAGATCTGGAGGGAATGAGAAAACAGAGACGCTGTCTTTCTGTGTCTTTAAACCCTCTTTAAATGGTTTTACCACTGAAAGATAAAGCAGCGCACCAGACGGTTGCCATGGTGACACTATTGATTAATGTCATCAGTCTAAGGCCACAAACTGAAATGCTTCTTTTGGCATTT
This sequence comes from Triplophysa yarkandensis, assembly GCA_033220385.1. Taxonomy (NCBI): domain Eukaryota; kingdom Metazoa; phylum Chordata; class Actinopteri; order Cypriniformes; family Nemacheilidae; genus Triplophysa; species Triplophysa yarkandensis. Next base: position 12,765,930 of record CM065659.1, read on the forward strand.
TTTGTAAAGCACAGTTTTTCATTAAATCCTATTTTATGCGGATACGAAGTAACAAACTGCATAATTTTAATACATCTGAGAATTTGCTAGTCTGTACTTTGTCAATATTGCACTAACCACCAAAGAACAGAATTATATATACAGACAAAATTAGGTTTCTCTTTATCTTTTTTAAATCCAATTACATTCTTTATTACAGATTTCAATCTGTTTTTAATACCAGATTTACAATGTGATTTAAAACGTGTGTAGTTGTGTGCACATTAAATATTCAGTGAGTGACTTGTGGTTTACCAGACTGGTGTATTGTATTTCATATTTGTGGATAAAAGCCTCCATATGAATGAACAGATCAATACCAACTAGATGTATATCTAGTACATTTTCTAAAGAAATACTAGTTGTACTAGGGTGTGGTTGGGATGTTTTATGTACATCCTTATATAATATTGAGTATATATGTGACCCTGCTTGTAAAAACTTTAAAATCATTTTTTGGTATTTATGTTCTTATACATAATATCTTCTACATAAAGTAAGCAACATTCTGTGAGAATATTACATTGATATTTTGAATACATAATAAGATGATGTTAAAAATGTGTTACTTCAAACCCATGACTTTCGTTATTCTACTAAACACAAAATTTAGGTAAGTTATAGGGATCGCCCGATCAGGATCTTTCTTATATCTTCTATAGTAAGTGAGTAATGTATGTAATGTTACTATTTTTTAACAGAGTACTAAATGATTACAAAAATAATTCACTATACAGTGAACATTTTAACAATGGGGTTGCCGCGATAAGACATTTACATCAATTAAGATCGGTTTATAAGATTGGCCAAGTTTAGCGAATACCAATCGAGTCATAGAATTCGATTGGAGCATCCCTAGTAAGTTGCATTGGTTTTGTGTCCATACAATAGAAGTGAATAGCCGCCATATAATAATGTCTTTTGTGTTCCGCAGAAGAAGGTCAAACAGGTTTAAAACAACAAAAGGATGAACAATTGATGACACAATTTACATTTTTGAGTAAGCCATTCAAGAAAAATCAAAACTGTTTTGTTTTGCTAGCCATAAGAAACGCCACTCACACTCGCAGTCTCCATCACTATATTGTCTCTGGGTGTGTGTGTGTGTGTGTGTGTGTGTGTGTGTGTGTGTGTGTGTGTGTGTGTGTGTGTGTGAGAGATGTTGTTATTCTACCCATTACTCATACCCACAGAATGGATTCATCTGTCTCTTTCCTGAACCATGGGAAATATAATCTCTACTTCTCAGACTCTTTATCTCTGATTCTCCCTCTCTGATTCTCCCTCTCTGATTCTCTCTCTCTGACTCTCTCTCTCTGACTCTCTCTCTGACTCTCTCTCTGACTCTCTCTCTCTCTCTCTCTCTCTCTCTCTCTCTCTCTCTCTCTCTCTTGGGGTAAACAGGTGTAGCTCCCACATGGCACTGTGAACCCCTGACCTCAGAGAGGTCAAGGGGCAAATGTCATTGCTTAGAGACATCA
>CM065659.1:12767567-12772567 GCA_033220385.1 Triplophysa yarkandensis
ACACACAGACTGTGAGTAAAGTCAATAGAGACCAATGGGTTTTGCTTACTGACATTCTTTGTTTTTAGAGAAAGCAATAAGTCAAGCAGGGTGAGTAAATTACGTTAATTAATTGTTAACTATCACTTTAACATTGTTATTGTTTATTGGTGTGGATGCTCAAAGAGGTACTTCCAAATGTTTATCATAATGCGAACAGCCTTAAGCCAAGTCTAATCATGTATTCACCCTCTTTTAATGTTAAACGTGTAGGACTTTCTTTCATTCTGCAGCAGAAAAAAAGGCAATTTAACGCATTTTCGTTACTGATAAGCACTGGCACCCCTTCATTTCTTATGTATCTGCAAATCTATTCAAGTGAATGGGTGCCAATTACCATCATTTTTCAAAATATATTCTTTTGTGTTCTGTTGAAAAGTCATATAGGTATAAACTACTTTATTATAGGAAGTTCACAGACTTCCATTGACATATGTCTCAGGGAGGCTGGACTCTTTTGATCTGAACCAATTAGCCAAGACACGACAAAAAAACCCTCCTAGCACTGAGCTTGTAACCGGCCTTAACACCCTGACAGTGTGGTGTTCACATTTTGTACAGTGTGACACTACACAACAGCAACTCTTCTACACTGCAGCTAAACATCTGCTTAATTAACTGCTCGTCATTCATAAAGCCTGTGGAAACACCCTACACCATGACACAGAGACAATAACTCAACACTAACCACCCTTGCTAAACCCTCTCTCTTTCTCAGTTTCATCTGAGCAAACACACACAGCGGCTCAACAAGTTTCATAACAGCACAATGTGTTGGGATGACATCAAGTTTAAGACAACTAAGGACAATTCATTTGACATCAATCAAAGTGATATTTTACCTAAAAAAGTCATTTCAAACCTGCAGAACACAAACAAAGATATTTGGAAGGAAGTTGGTAACTGACCAGCAGTGGCACCCATTTACTTTTCTTGCAAGGACACAAAACAAACACACACGAATGAGTGACAGTTACCAACATTCTTCAAAATATCTACATGTGAAAAGAAGAAAGTCATATAGTGAACTGTTTTCGAGTGAACTATTACTTGAATAAAGTGCTTACCTGTGTGCTGACTGGTGCTGTAGGAGAGGAAGAGGCCGCGTCCTCTGCTGTGGGGTCCACTCATGAACTGAACTGTGATCTGATGTCCCTCTGACATTACAGCGTCTCTCCATTCTCTCTCTCCACAGAACTTGACTGCGGGTAAAGAGACATTTTAATCCCCTGCTTTCTATCAGCAGTGTCCTCAGAAGTCCTTGAAATAATTTGGTTACAATTGAATTATTTTAAAAGCCTTGCTGGAAACATACGCTGTCTTTCACCAACACAAAGGACTAATAATCATGTATGTTTTTGCATAAGATGGTAAATTGTGATTCCTTAAAACACTTTGCAGCCAAGCATTTCTCACCAATTTCTGTTCGCTCAGGTCCGATGCCGTTGTACAGTCGCAGGTAGGACACCTGACAGTTGTTTGTGTTGATGTCGAGGTCTGCTATGCGCACACGGATCGTTTGTCCGGTGGTCACACTGATCTCCCACTCACACACAGAGTGTGATGGATAGGACAGAGGGTAACCCAGAGATGCCAGGCTTCCACTACCCACACCCAGCACTGTGTGTCCACAGCCGTCCCCTAAAACACACAAAACCACAAAACAGCCTCAATCAATCTGCATAGCTGAACATAGCATGACTTAAAGGGATAGTTCACACCAAATTGGAAGTTCTGTCATCATTTACCTCCCCTCTTGTCATTTTAATTCTCAATCCTTTCTCTGAGTCCACATAGGAGAGATTTCGAAGAATGGTAAAAATACGATACCGCTTCAAGTGAATGGGTGGCGATCAGTTTCCAACATTCCTCAAATCTCATGTTTTGAGTCAAAAAGGAAGTGATACAGGTTTGGAATGCCAAGATGATAAAGTTTTTCGGGATCACTTCCTTGCAAAACCAAATGTTAAATGCTTTCATGCACTGATATTTATGCATGGGTCAAATGTAATAAAACTAATCAGGGTCACGGTGTGTTTTAGACCTGAATGTTGAATCTTATCAGTGAGCAAGAGACAGAGCGAGAGAGAGAGAGAGAGAGAGAGCGAGAGAGAGAGAGATAGAGAGAGAGAGAGAGAGAGAGAGAGAGAGAGAGAGAGAGAGAGAGAGAGAGAGAGAGAGAGAGAGAGAGAGAGAGAGAGAGAGAGAGAGAGAGAGAGAGAGAGAGAGAGAGAGAGAGAGAGAGAGAGAGAGAGAGAGAGAGAGAGAGAAGGTAGGGACAAGTGAAAGAAAGAGAGAGAGAGAGAGAGAGAGAGAGAGAGAGAGAGAGAGAGAAGGTAGGGACAAGTGAAAGAGAGAGAGAGAAGGTAGGGACAAGTGAAAGAGAGAGAGAGAAGGTAGGACAAGTGAGAGAGAGAGAGAGAAGGTAGGGACAAGTGAGAGAGAGAGAGAGAGAGAGAGAGAGAGAGAGAGAGAGAGAGAGAGAGAGAGAGAGAGAGAGAGAGAGAGAGAGAGAGAGAGAGAGAGAGAAAGAGAGAAAGAGAGAAAGAGAGAGAGAGAGAAAGAGAGAAAGAGAGAGAGAGAGAGAGAGAGAGAGAGAGAGAGAGAGAGAGAGAGAGAGAGAGAGAGAGAGAGAGATCAGATCGCATGGTTGTGCAGCTGCTTGCGCTGCCTGTCACGCGTTTACACATCCACTGATTCTCTGCCTGCCCTGATGTTACGTAATCCTGCTGGACAATATTCAGACCCCCGGAGTAAAAACAACAGCCCCCTCCACACACACCTCCAACCTCCAATGTTTCCTCAAGCTTCACTGCGCTCACAGATACTTTAAACTAACAAAGTTCACCCTAAAATGACAATTGTTTCCTGAATTTCTCACTCTCTAGTTCCAAATCTATGCACATGTCTCTGTTTGAGTAAACAAGAAGATATTTGACCGTATGCTTGTCACCAAACAGTATTTGGTTACCGTTAGCCACCCGAAAACAATAATGGTCAAAAGCACCCCAGCATTTTTCCCCATGTTAAAATACATCATGTTAAATATGACACTTTTGGGTGAACTATCCCCTTAAGATATGCACTGAAAATACCAAGCTCAGCTGTGTCAAATACAATAACTACAGTGAATATTACAGATCGCAGATGTGCATTTAAAGGTGATATCCTGTATACACACACACATGGACATTGCCAACAACAAAGCTGCTGAACGCTGTTATTCAGAATACATTATTCTTTTGACCCAAGCAAGCATGACATTGTGTAGAGAACAGCATAGGCCCCGAAAACTACCTGTTAACGTTTGAAACCACAGTAAGAATCTGAACTTACCCGCCATCTGACCCTGTAGGCCATATTACTAATCCTTATTCATTTTCAGTGAAGTCTGTCTATTTGAAAGATCATTCTTGCATGAACCCACCCAAATGTCAAAAAGCATGTCGCATAACTCTCATGCTCAACGACTGATCTATTGCCCAACATATGACGTCTATTTGACGTCTGCATGTTCATCTGCAAATCATTCGTCTGCAGCATCTCTAGGAGACGTCCGTAAGACGTCTGTGATATACAATGGTTGCACATCAGCTCTAAGATGATTTTCAGGGCCTAGATCTTTAGCAGGCATCTTGCAGACGTGCGTGTACCATCTGAGACGGTGTGAGCCCATTGAACGGATACGTGGGAATTTTCAGACCCTGCACATGAAAAACACAGAGTGATTAAACGCAAGAGCTTTAGGCAGTGGTAACACTGGACAGACGCTGTCCTGACAGCACATCCTTCTACATATTTGGGAAAGAAGAGGGGGCTGTTGTAAGCCCATTTAAGGTGTTGCGTCATCACGTTCTTCTGTTGCTCCAGCTGTGGCACTGAGCAATAATGCAAAAGTGAGAATGATGTCGTTACACAAAGTCAAGGATAGCACAACCATTAGTGTCTGCAACATTACAACTTTGGTTTTATGATACTTAAGGTCCACATTTATACATTTATCATTAAAACTCATATGATCATCATTTGAATACAAGGGATGAGACCTTGACACTATTGTATGCAAAACTGCAATGCAGAAGAGCATACAGTGACCTTGTGGGATTCGACCCCACAACCCTTCCAGCTCAGATCTTTTGTTGTGGAACCTCAACAGCAGACCCAAAGGCAGACAGGCACATTAGTGTAAGTTTTCCCAACTTATAGAAACTTTATGGAAGATCTCGTACCTTTCTGAGCCTGCGAGCTTCTGGCACCGAAGAGAAGCATTGAGACGATCAGGATGAAGATCGCAGCCCCTCCGGTCCCTCTGCCCACCATTACCGACCCGTCCATCCCAGCAGCCTGCAGTCTGAATGCATAATGCAAAAGTGTTCCGATCCGGCCGCCCGATAACGTGTGTGTGTTTGTGTGTGTATGTTTGTGTGTGTTTGTGTGTTTTATCGACTCTTCGTGAACCCTTCTGCGGCTCCCCGTTAGAACAAACAGCGACTCTTCATTCGCTGATCTGTTACACGACTTCCTGAACTTCCGCTCCTCCCACCGCACAGCGGCCCCTAGATGGGAATTCTGCGCTCTTCCTCTCTCTGTCGGGATGAGGAATGGGATTGTTTTTGTTCTGCCGAGGCTTGTTCTCATTTGAAAGTATCTTCTCATATATTTATTTATTTTCTCAATGGAAAATGTTAAAGAGTACAAATCCAACAGTTGATTTCGTCATTGCAGGTTTATGTAAGAAATAAAAAAACATTTATTTAAGAAATATTGTAATAAACACAGTGTAGTTTTAGTTAAATTAACAATTTTTACTTAAAAAACTATGTAAAAATAAGTGTATATTTTTTAGTCTGTTTTTTGTAGTTTAATTTTATACACACACGCGCACACACACACACACACACCTGTCTGTCTGTCTGTCCCTCCATCCACCCATCTATCTATCCATCTATCCCCCCACCCAT